>JAACNH010000838.1:91324-133575 GCA_019447015.1 Hymenochirus boettgeri | reverse complement strand
CAGTATCCGGTTTCGGTTCCTGATCCTGTTCTCTAGCACCTTGTTGCGGTCCTAGTTCTACTTTCCAGTATCCTGTTTCGGTTCCTGATCCTGTTCTCTAGCACCTTGTTACTGTCCTAATTCTAATTTCCAGTATCCTGTTTCAGTTCCTGATCCTGTTCTCTAGCACCTTGTTACTGTCCTAATTCTACTTTCCCGTATCCTGTTTCGGTTCCTGATCCTGATCTCTAGCACCTTGTTACTGTCCTAATTCTACTTTCCCGTATCCTGTTTCGGTTCTTGATCCTGTTCTCTAGCACCTTGTTACTGTCCTAATTCTACTTTCCAGTATCCTGTTTCGGTTCCTGATCCTGTTCTCTAGCACCTTGTTACTGGAGATAGGAACATGGTCTGGGAGGAGAGAGATAGGAACATGGTCTGGGAGGAGAGAGATAGGAACATGGTCTGGGAGGAGAGAGATAGGAACATGGTCTGGGAGGAGAGAGATAGGAACATGGTCTGGGAGGAGAGAGATAGGACTGGGAGGAGAGAGATAGGAACATGGTCTGGGAGGAGAGAGATAGGAACATGGTCTGGGAAGGAACAAGCACCTTTGACTGACACATTGGAATGAGATCTTACTGAATTCCAGTGTTTTGAGACTGGAACAACTAATAAAATCTTCTGTTTACAAACATTGAGGGTTTCATATTCACCATTCAACTATTCATTTTTATTATTATTATTATTATTATTATTGGGGCCATAGTGCTTTACAATTACTTGTATACATTCGCATCAGGCCCTGCCCCGAAGAGCTTACAATCTAAGCACATTTATTTGACACATACAACCTATCATTATGTCTTTATGATTGTGGGGGAAACCGGAGTGCCCGGAGGAAACCCACGCAATCACGGGGAGAACATACAAAGTCCTTGCAGATGTGTCCAAGGGTGGAATCGAACTCAGGAGTTCAGCGCTGCAAGGGATCAGTGCTAACCACTGAGCCACCGTCCTCTGTGCGCAATGTGATCTCATTGGTTTCTAAAAACATTTTGTGGAGCTATCAGGCCATTGTTCCTGGTAGGCTGTTTACAATTAATGCTGAAAAAAAAAAAAAAACTAGTAAAATTCTTGGCACACAGACACTGATAATATATTTAGCACAGGTAACATGGTAACATGGTTGGCACACAGATACTGGCTCTATGCTTGGTAAATTTGCACTGGTAAAATAATTGGCACAGACTCAGGTAATATGCTTGGCAAACAGACACAGGTAACATGGTTGGCACAAAGTCACTGGTTCTATGCTTGGCAAATTCATACCGGTAACATGGTGGCACACAGTCACTGGTTCTATGCTTGGCAAACTTGCACAGGTAAAATAATTTGCATAGAGTCTAGTAACATGGTGGGCACAAAGACACTGGTTCTATGCTTGGTAAATTTGCCCCGGTAACATGGTTGGCACACAGACACAGTTTGTATACTTGGCAAACTAGTAAATAATACTAGTAATAGTACTATAATAATATATAATAATTGTCACAGACACTGGTAATAGGCTTGGCAAACAGACACAGGTTAAGAAGTTGGCACACAGATGCTTTTCACACAGACATGACAGAGTGACGGCCACTTATGAAATACATACAAAGTAGGGTACAGTACTCACTATAGATTAGCCTGCTGGCCGGGAACCTCACGCAAGCAGCAAGCATGTGAATGATGCAATTACACTCATGGAGTATCCACCAATGGCATACTATCCAGACCCGACCTGTTACTTAGCAAAGAGCTGTGATACGTGACCCGTCCCCACCATGAGAGCACTCTGTGATTGACTGGGGGCCCTTCCACTGCCGGCTTGGATCTTTTAAAAAGTTAAATTACACTGTGGCATAGCTCTTGCTCTCTGGGCCCCTGGCAAGCCCGGGCCCCATACAGGAGTATCTTCTGTATCCTCTAATGGTGGCCCTGCAAATGCTTACAAGGCACTTTGAAGACTACAAGGGCTTTACGTTTTTCTGGCAACAATATGGAACCCTTTCTCACAACTTACTAGAGAAGAATCTTACAATGTGGTCAAGAGGTTCTTCAGTCCTTATAGTCTCTACATCGTTACTAGATTCAGTGTAGTTAGTAACCTGGTGATTGAGGTGCTACCAGAAGATGGGGCTGGAAGAATAGCCCAACTGGCTACAGGCCATCTACAGGACTGATCCTCTCCCAGGTACATGAGCTTTCTACCTATTACCTGGTATAGTATGCCTATCAGAACATGGAAAAGCAGAACGGAGGTTATGAGGCATGGCCACATATTTCACTACTTTCCCCCATAGATGTGGGGATTAATACAAGAGCTTTACCGCTATAGTGGCATCTAAAAGGGTGGCCACCTGGTACTGCTCTTAATCCTGGGTCCTCGTGCAGGTATTGCTTCCTAGTTATGTTTATCCCTAGAAGTAGTAAAATGTAGAGTGCTGTGATACTTTTTATGGACTAAGGGCTAGGCCACACTGAAACGCACAGGAATTGCTCAGAAAATCGCAAGTGTTATCGCACGCGATGGTGCGCGCGATTCTTGCGTGTTTCACGCTCGCGTTCGCGTTTTGCGCATGCGTTTTCGCCTTTTCGCGTCATGGACACGCATGCGTTAACGCACCAAAAATGGTGAACGCATGCGTTACCAAAACGCGAATGTACGCGCGATCGCATGCGCATCGGAAATCGCGGGAATTTTCGCGTTCCCACGATTTCCATTTTAGCGAAAATCGTGGACGCAAACGCCAGCACAAAACGCGTGCGCTAGTGTGGCCTAGCCCTAAGAGTTTATTTTAGTGGACAAGCTTTTGAAGGGATCTACCCTCTTCATCAGGTCAGAGCAGAACTGATTAAAACAAAGGTTTATTAGAAAGTAAAACATTTCCCCCTCATTATGTTCCTAGTAAAAGATAAACAGGGTTATTCAATAAAAGAACTTTCATTGAATCTCCCTGATAGGTTCTACATGTACTAGTGTTCCACACAGGTTCTCGGTTAGGCTAGAGGAAAGATCTGCTTTTAGCAAGGCACAATACATGTACACGTTTCAGGTTTAAATCCCCAGACTCACTATTATTTTTATTGTTTTTACCAAAATGTCAATATTCTGTTTCTTACATCCATTCTATCTAAGAAATACACAGTAAAGACGACTTTCCTTTCTTGTATAAAGTGATTTTATCATTGTTAGGACAAGAGCATTGAACATGTTTGCAAACAAAAATCTGAAATCCCTGCTCTGTGTGTGGGAGAGGGAGGATCTCTGTGCTGTTATGTGATTGGCTTTCAGCTTCCAGGAAGCAAGGCTGCAACTTCCTTACTTAATCTGTTGAGCACTACAGAGCATGTGCATGTACAGCGACACTTATCTGGGGGTTTACCCAGCTAAGGTGAATTATGGGAGCTGACCACTAGTACCCACAGGTTCATTTCATAAATCATCCAGCAGCCACAGCTAAGGGAGAGGTGAGGCACAGGTTGTTGTATGTTTGTGAATGTGCTCTGTCTATTGAGACAATGTTGTCTGGAGACTTTAGTTCTCCTTTAAATTTTTTTTCACTGTTTAGTTTCCATTTAATCTCATAATTTCACCTCCATGGAGTCTGCGAGTTTTAGGTTTTAAGATACAATGTCCGTTTTGTGAAAATTCTCTAAATTCCAAGAATATGCAGAACAAACTCAATGTTTTTCTATTTACGTCTATGTGAGCCCCGAATTTCTCTAGCTCCCCCACTATCACTATTGTAAAGTCTCAGATTATCTCCTATTATTACCAGGCAGCTGTGATTTATCAAGTTGTTCTTCTCCATGTGCCCCCAACAGTATTAATATTCTCTCTTCTACTTCTCTTCTTGCCATGTCCACCTGATCTTCTCCCCAGTTCCTTCTACACTGTCTATGGGTTGGACATAATCGGTTATTAATGTGATGGGGAACGAGTCTTACTTTGGGGCTTGAGTGTCTGTATTTTGATGTACTGACCATTTGAAACCTGTACCCACCTGGTAGGCAAGTCAATATACTTCACCTTACATAGAGAGACTAATTAAAGTGATGGAGACAGAACCAGATGTGATTGACTTATTAAATAAAACCTACATGAATACTTACCAGGTGGGTACCTACAAGAACATTGTGTGATGTCTATGAGGGCTCCTCACCTGGACATTATCTGGGGCACGTGTAAACACTATTGAACTGGATACTTCTCAGGATCTATCTGGGATTGTGAATCAGTAAGATTAAGTCAGTTCTAGAAAGAGGGGACTATAGTGGAAGATCCAAACATTTCACTTTCATAAAAAGATATATCAACAGCACATATAGTGTAGACTAGAAGAACTTCCCCTTTACTGAGTAATATTACTTACCCAATACATTTCCATATCTTTGTTATGTGTTTATTTGGTGATTTATCTAAAAATATTACGTTTACAGTCATAACTGCCCCAATCATAACGTCTCCATCCTGGATATATTCGTATTCTCTCATTACTTCAAAGATCTTTAGATGACAGGCAGAATTGTTGGTGTGAGATGAAGATCTGCAGGGTCCCACACACAGGACAATCAGATATATCAGCACCTTGATAGGATTAGATACAGTTGAAGCACTTAGCATTGCTTCCCTATAGATGACAATGTATCCTAATATCAGGTAAAGGATGAGAGAGATTCCCCAGCAGTCAGTGGTACAGAGTGACATAGAGGATAGAGGATTCACCTTCTTCTGTAGATCAGTGTAAGGGAGCTGGATAATCCAACCATCATTATATAGAGACCAGAGACAGGATCTGTACATTAAACTGAATATAGACACACGCACCTGGGATCTCTATTACTGTCACCGTCTCTACTGAACAGATATTACTGTCACCGTCTCTACTGAACAGGTATTACTGTCACCGTCTCTACTGAACAGGTAAATATAATGTAGTAATTTATATTAAATGGCCCCAAGAGGGATTATGTTATTATAAAGGTTCTTTTATAGTAATATAGACTTGATAATATGTCTGGTTAGTTCTATAGATTTACCACAATCTGCTATGGCTCCTTCCATCTACAATCTCTACAGATCAATTTTTTAGATATTTTGGGAACGAGTGAAGAGAAAAACTATGTTAAAGGGATATTTACAGCTCAATGGGAAGTTATATTATTAGGTGGAATGAAGACTTAGTAGCCACCAGGACTCTTATAGTTGTATGTAATAGACCCAATACCAATGGAGACTGTACTAGTGGAGAAATCTTGTACACTAAAATATTGAAATTACCCGGAATTGTGACAGGAATATTAATATGTAAATAGTTGACTTTGTTTTCACTTTAATTCCACGTAAATCCTAACTTATATGCGTTGTGTAATGCTAAGCAGCTGGAACTAGGAAAATAGACTGAAATCTGCAGCAAAGCCTCAGTAGTGAAGGAAAAAGGTTCATTGACAAAATAACGTCACCACAGCAAAAAACCCAGCAAAGAAACCCTTCGCTAACTAACAAGGCATAATATATACAAGACATAATATACAGAGGAGAAGATAATATCAGAATAACAGAAATCAAGAACAGGAACTAAAATAAGATACTAGAGAACAGGATTAGGATCAGAAACGTGGTACCAGAAATCAGGAAAAGAAACAGGATACTGGAGAGTAGGATCAGAAATTGAAACAAAAAACTGGAGTGTATGGTCAGGAACCGAAACAGGATTCTGGAAAGCAGGATTGTAAATAGAAACAGAATACTGGAGAGAAGAATCAGGAATCAAAAAAGGATATTAGAGAACAGGATCAGGAACTGAAATAGAATACTCTAAAGCATGATCAGGAACAGACACAGAATACTAGAGAGAAGAATCAGGAACAGAAACAGGATACTGAAAGCAGGAGCAGGAACAGAAACAGGGTACTGGAAAGTAGGATCAGAAATATAATACTGGAGAGCAGGATCAGGAACCAAACCAGGATACTGGAGAGTAGGATCAAGAACTGAAACATAATATAGGAAAGTAGGTTTAGAAAATGAAACAGTTCTAGGTTCTAGAAAGCAGAAACAGGAACTGAAACAGGATATTGGAGAGCGAGATCAGGAACCCAAACAGGATACTGAAGAGTAGGATTAAGAACTAAAACAGGGCACCAGAGGACAGGATCAGGAACAAAAACAAGATACTGGAGAGCAGGATCAGGAACTGAAACAGGATACAAAAGAGTAGGATCAGGAAATTAAATAGGATACTGGAGAGCAAGGTCAGGAACCAAAATTGGGCTGAAACAGTGTACTGGAGAGCAGAATCAGAAATTAAAGAAATATACCAAAGAGGGAAAAGAAACAGAATACTGGATTGCAGGATCAAGAATTGAAATGGGATATTGGAGAGCAAGACCAGCAACTGAAACAGTATACATGAGAACAGGACCAGGAACTGAAACAGAATACTGGAGAGCAGGATCCGGACCCAAAACAGGATACTGGCGAGTAGAATCAGGAACTTAAACAGGGTACTAGAGAACAGGATCAGGAACCAAAACAGGATCCTGGAGAGCAAGATCAGGAACCAAAACAGGGAAGTAGGATTAGGACTGCAACAAGGTACTAGAGAACAGCATCTGGAACCAAAACAGTATACTGAAAAGAAGGATCAGGAACAGAAACCGAAAACTGGAGAGCAAGATCAGGAACCAAACAGGATAATGGGAAGTAGGATTAGGAACAGGATCAGGAACCAAACCACAATACTAGAAAGTAGAATTAGGCAACAAGGTACTAGAGAACAGGATCAGGGACCGAAACAGGATACTGGAAAGTAGAATAAGAACCGCAACAAGGTACTTGAGTACAGAATCAGGAACCAAAACAGGATAATGGAAAGTAGTATTAGGACCGCAACAAGGTACTACAGAACAGGATCAGGAAAAGAAAAAGGATACTGGAAAGAAGAATTAGGACCGCAACAAGGAACTAAAGAACAAGATCAGGAACCAAAACAGGATACTGGAAAGTAGAATAAGGACCACAACAAGGTACTTGAGTACAGAATCAGGAACCAAAACAGGATAATGGAAAGTAGTATTAGGACCGCAACAATGTTCTAGAGAACAGGATCAGAAACTGAAACAGGATAATGGAAAGTAGAATTAGGACCACAAGTTTGCAACAAGGTACTAGAGAACAGGATCAGGAACCCAAACAGGATACTGGAAAGTAGAATTAGGAGAGCAACAAGGTACTAGAGAACAGGACCAGGAACCGAAACCGGATACTGGAAAGTAGAACTAGGACAGCAACAAGGTACTAGAGAACAGGATCAGGAACCGAAACAGGATACTGGAAAGTAGAATTAGGACAGCAACAAGGTGCTAGAGAACAGGATCAGTAACCGAAACAGGATACTGGAAAGTAGAATTAGGACAGTAACAAGGTAATAGAGAACAGGATCAGGAACCGAAACATGATAATGGAAAGTAGAATTAGGACAGTAACAAGGTACTAGAGAACAGGATCAGGAACCGAAACAGGATACGGGAAAGTAGAATTAGGACAGTAACAAGGTACTAGAGAACAGGATCAGGAACCGAAACAGGATACGAAGTAGAATTAGACGTAGTAACAGTGCTAGAGAACAGGATCAGGAACTGAAACAGGATACTGGAAATAGAATTAGGACGAACAAGGTGCTAGAGAACAGGATCAGGAACCGAAACAGGATACTGGAAAGTAGAACTAGGACCGCAACAAGGTGCTAGAGAACAGATCAGGAACCGAAACGAGATACTGGAAAGTAGAATAGGACCGCAACAAGGTGCTAGAGAACAGGATCAGGAACCGAAACCGGATATGGAAAGTAGAATAGGACAGCAACAAGGTGCTAGAGAACAGGATCAGGAACCGAAACAGGATAATGGAAAGTAGAATTAGGACAGCAACAAGGTGACTAGAGAACAGGATCGGAACCGAAACAGGATACTGGAAAGTAGAATTAGGACAGCAACAGGTGCTAGAGAACAGGTCAGGAACGAAACAGATATGGAACAGAAGAACTAGGACAGCAACAAGGTGCTAGAGAACAGGATCAGGAACCGAAACAGGATATGGAAAGAGAATAGGACAGCAACAAGGTATAGAGAACAGGATCAGGAACCGAAACAGGATACGGAAAGTAGAATAGGACAGAACAAGGTACTAGAGACAGGATCAGGAACCGAAACAGGAGATACTGGAAAGTAGAATAGGACAGCAACAAGGTACTAGAGAACAGGGTCAGGAACCGAAACAGGATACTGGAAAGTAGAATTAGGACGGTAACAAGGTACTAGAGATCAGATCAGGAACCGAAACAGGATACTGGAAAGTAGAACTAGGACGGCAACAAGGTACTAGAGAACAGGGTCAGGAACCGAAACAGGATACTGGAAAGTAGAATTAGGACGTAACAAGGTACTAAAGAACAGGATCAGGAACCGAAACAGGATACTGGAAAGTAGAATTAGGACAGTAACAAGGTACTAGAGAACAGATCCGGAACCGAAACAGGATAATGGAAAGAGAATTAGGACAGTAACAAGGTAAGAGAAAAGGATAGGAACCGAAACATGATAATGGAAAGTAGAATTAGGACAGTAACAAGTAGACTAGAGAACAGGATCAGGAACCGAAACATGATAATGGAAAGTAGAATAGGACAGTAACAAGGTACTAGAGAAGAAGGATCAGGAACCGAAACAGGATAATGGAAAGTAGAATTAGGACAGTAACAAGGTACTAGAGAACAGGATCAGGAACCGAAACATGATAATGGAAAGTAGAATTAGGACAGTAACAAGGTACTAGAGAACAGGATCAGGAACCGAAACATGATAATGGAAAGTAGAATTAGGACAGTAACAAGGTAATAGAGTAGAATTAGGACAGTAACAAGGTACTAGAGAACAGGATCAGGAACCGAAACATGATAGGAAGTAGAATTAGGGACAGTAACAAGGTACTAGAGAACAGGATAAGGAACCGAAACGGATAATGGAAAGTAGAATTAGGACACTAACAAGGTACTAAGAACAGGATCAGAACCGAAACAGGATACATGGAAAGTAGAATTAGGACAGTAACAAGGTACTAGAGAACAGGATCAGGAACGAAACAGGATACTGGAAAGTAGAATTAGGACAGTAACAAGGTACTAGAGAACAGGATCAGGAACCGAAACATGATATGGAAAGTAGAATTAGGACAGTAACAAGGTAATAGAGAACAGGATCAGGAACCGAAACAGGATACTGGAAAGTAGAATTAGGACAGTAACAAGGTACTAAAGAACAGGATCAGGAACCGAAACAGGATACTGGAAAGTAGAATTAGGACAGTAACAAGGTACTAGAGAACAGGATCAGGAACCGAAACAGGATACTGGAAAGTAGAATTAGGACAGTAACAAGGTACTAGAGAAACAGGATCAGGAACCGAAACAGATACTGGAAAGTAGAATTAGGACAGTAACAAAGGTACTAGAGAAACAGGATCAGGAACGAAACCGGATACTGGAAAGTAGAATTAGGACAGTAACAAGGTACTAGAGAACAGGATCAGGAAAAAACGAAACATGATAATGGAAAGTAGAATTAGGACAGTAACAAGTAATAGAGAACAGGATCAGGAACCGAAACAGGATACTGGAAAGTAGAATATGACAGTAACAGGTACTAGAGAACAGGATCAGGAACCGAAACGATTATGGAAAGTAGAATTAGGACAGTAACAAGGAATAGAGAACAGGATCAGGAACCGAAACAGATAATGGAAAGTAGAATTAGGACAGTACAAGGTATGAGAGAACAGACAGGAACCGAACAGGATAATGGAAAGTAGAATTAGGACAGTAACAAGGTACTAAGAAACAGGATCAGGAACCGAAACAGATAATGGAAAGTAGAATTAGGACAGTAAACAAGGTACTAGAGAACAGGATCAGGAACCGAAACATGATAATGGAAAGTAGAATTTAGGACAGTTAACAAGGTAATATGAGAACAGGATCAGGAACCCGAAACAGGATAATGGAAAGTAGAATTAGGACAGTAACAAGGTAATAGAGAAACAGGATCAGGAACCGAAACAGGATAATGGAAAGTAGATTAGGACAGTAACAAGGTACTAAGAGAACAGGATCAGGAACCGAAACATGATAATGGAAAGTAGAATAGGACAGTAACAAGGTACTAGAGAAACAGGATCGGAACCGAAAACAGGATTGGAAAGTTGAATTAGGACAGTAACAAGGTAATAGAGAACAGGATCAGGAACCGAAACATGATATGGAAAGTAGAATTAGGACAGTAACAAGGTATAGAGAACAGGATTCAGGAACCGAAACATGATAATGGAAAGTAGAATTAGGACAGTAACAAGGTTCTAGAGAAACGGATCAGGAACCGAAACAGAAATGGAAAGTAGAATTAGGACAGTAACAAGGTAATAGAGAACAGGTAGGAACCGAAACAGGATATGGAAAGTAGAAATTAGGACAGTAACAAGGTATAGGAGAACAGGATCAGGAACCGAAAAATGATAAATGGAAAGTAGAATTAGGACAGTAACAAGGTACTAGAGAAAACAGGATCAGGAACCGAAACATGATAATGGAAAGAGAAGTTAGAATTGAGACAGTAACAAGGTAATAGAGAAACAGGATCAGGAACCGAACATGATAATGGAAAGTAGAAAGGACAGTAACAAGGTATAAAGAACAGGATCAGAACCGAAACAGATATGGAAAGTAGATTAGGACCGTAACAAGGTACTAGAGAACAGGATCAGGAACCGAAACAGGATAATGGAAAGTAGATAGGAAAGTAACAAGGTACTAGAGAACAGGATCGGAAAAGCGAACAGGATACTGAAAGTAGAATTAGGACAGTAACAAGGTACTAGAGACAAAGGATCAGGAACCGAAACAGGATATGGAAAGTAGAATTAGGACAGTAACAAGGTACTAGAGAACAGGATCGGAACCGAAAACAGGATCTGGAAGTAGAATTAGGACAGTAACAAGGTACTAGGCACAGGATCAGGAACGAAACAGGATATGCCCGAAAAAGTAGAATTAGGACAGTAACAAGGTACTAGAGAACAGGAACTAAAACCTGTTTGATACAAGCAGATCCTATAAATAAATACAAGAAGGTGCCGTATACATTCACAAAAAAACAGGGTGGTACCATCGTGCAAACAGCAACATTTGAAAAGCTCTATCACAGGAGAAAGATTTACATATCCACATAAGTGGACACCTTACAAAATGTCTTGGTATTTTACCTGTAATACAGACCACTGTGTATACTTATTAGCATGTCCTTGCTCAGTAACACATATAGGAAAATCCATAGGCCCGTTTAAAAAGCATTTCCATAGACACAAGAGTGACATTAGATTGGCACATGAAAGGGCCAATATCATTACAGAGAAAACAGAAATCTCACCTGTAGCACCAAACACATGAACCGAAGGAAATGTTCATTGACCAATAAGAGGGAGTGACCATTATAATGTTACAGAGGAGAAATCCTATTGGCTACACACTTGATACCATATTTCCCTAACAATAATACCTGGTGCCCCGCATAACTCCCCCAACCCCCCCCCCCCCCCAAAAAAAAACATGCTATGAAAACTAATATATGCATGAGATCATACAGCCCCCACATAAAGATAGAACAGCCAGATTAGCAGCCTACAGCAGTACATAACCCACCCACCCGATTCCACAACAGGCCATTACAGTTTTTAATGTTCACATAAATTGGGAAATAATTCTTGAGAAATCACAAGGATGCTCCTCAACAACCTCACATGGGTACACACACCTACTGACCTACCCTTCCATTTCCATGGCAGCCATACTTAAAAGGTAAATAAAGTTTTAAAAAAATTGATATATTCTCAATAAAACATAGTTTATGGTTGTAAACACAAAAAAGACACACCCCGACCTCACATGGGTACACACACCTACTGACCTACCCTTCTATTCGCCATACTTAAATAGTAACTAAAGTAAAAAAAAAACTAATTTTGATATATCCTCAATAAAACATAGTTTTATGGTTGTAAACACACAAAAAGGATATACCCCAACCTCACAGGCAACATTTTGGGCCCACACTCAGCCCTTTATCAGGCTTTATAAAGGGCTGAGTGAGGGCCCAAAACATTGCCTGTCTGTTAACTCTTAATAAACTCACCTATTTTGTACCATATCGATGCCTGGACCCCTCTACACTTAGAATTTTGCAGTTATGGACTATTTTGGGTGAGGCAGTGTAACCCACATCACAGGGAGACAGAAGTTAATGGAAAGATTCGGTATGATTTTTTGTGTTTGATCCATTACTGTTGCTGCCATACCTAAAGGGTAACTAAAGTCAAACTTTTTTTTGACCAATCATCAAAAAAGTTTGTTTTTTAAACCCCCAACCAAACACAGGTACACACACCTACTGATCTACTTATCCATTACTGTGTCAGCCATACTTAAAGGGTAAATAAAATACAAAAAAACCCTTCCAATCAGGCACATGCCTACTGACCTACCCTTCCATTTTCATGACAGCAATATTTAAAGGGTAACCATAATAAAAAAAAAAATATTTTGACTAATCATCAACAAAATTTTGTTTTAACCCCAACCCAACCCAGGTACACAACCTACCGATCTACTTATTCATTACTGTGGCAGCTATACTTAAAGGGTAACTAAAGTAAAAAAAATCTTGATCAATAATCCAAAAAGTTTTTTTTAACTTCCAACCTGATCCAGGTACACACACCTACTTGACCTACCATTCCATTTTCATGGCAGACATATTTAAAGGGTAACTATAGTTAAAAAAAAACTATTTTAAGTAATCATAACCAGACTTTGTTTTTTTTTAACCTCCAACCTGATCCAGGTACACACACCTACTGATCTACCCCCTCCATTTTCATGGCAGCCATATTTAAAGGTTAACTATAGTAAAAAAATATTTTGACTAATCATCAGCAAAGATTTTTTTTATCCCCAACCTGACACAGGTACACAAATCTACTGACCTACTTATTCATTACTGTGGCAGACATACTTAAAGGGTGACTAAAGTAAAAAAAAAATTTTGATCAGTAATCAAAAAAGTTTTTTTTTAAACTTTCAATCTGATCCAGGCACACACACCTACTTGACCTACAATTCCATTTTCATGGCAGACATATTTAAAGGGTAACTATAGTAAAAAAAAACTATTTCAAGTAATCATCAACAAAGTTTGTTTTTTTAAACCCCAGTCTGAAACAGATACACACACCTACTGATCTACTTATCCATTACTGAGCTAGCCATACTTAAAGGGTAACATTTTTCGATCAAAAAACTGAGTTTTATTAACCCCCAACCTGATACAGGTACACACACCTACTGATCTACTTATCCATTACTCTGGCAGCGATCTGTAAAGGGTAACTAAAGTCAAAAAAACTAATTTTGATCAACACAGCTTGTTTTTTTTTTTAACTTCCAACCTGTACACACACCTACTGACCTACCCTTCTATTTCCATGGCAGCCACATTGAAAGGGTAACTATAGTCAAAAAACAATTTTGAGAAATCATCAACAAAGTTTATTTTTTTTAAATCCCCAACCCGACACAGGTACACACACCTACTGATCTACTTATCCATTACTTTGGCAGCCATACTTAATGGTTAACTAAAGTCAAAAAACTGATTTAGATTTATTCTCAATAAAAGATAGTTTTATGGTTGTAAACACAAAAAAGACATACCCCCCCAACCAGACCCAGGTACACACACCTACTGATCTACTTATCCATTACTTTGGCAGCCATACTTAAAGGGTAACTAAAGTAAAAAAAAAATTTGGTCAATATTAAAAAAAGTTTTGTTTTTTTTTAACTTCCAACCTGATCCAGGTACACACACCTACTGACTTACCCTTCCATTTTCATGGCAGATATATTTAAAGGGTAACTAAAGTCAAAAATCTTTTTGACTAATCACCAGCGAAGTTTTTTTTTTTAACCCCCAACCAGACCCAGGTACACACACCTACTGATCTACTTATCCATTACTGTGGCAGCCATACTTAAAGGGTAACTAAAGTAAAAAAAATTAATTTTGATCAATCAACAAAAAAGTTTGTTTTTTTAACCCCCACATGGCA
This sequence comes from Hymenochirus boettgeri, assembly GCA_019447015.1. Lineage (NCBI taxonomy): Eukaryota > Metazoa > Chordata > Amphibia > Anura > Pipidae > Hymenochirus > Hymenochirus boettgeri. The sequence continues at coordinate 119,333 of JAACNH010000838.1, read as the reverse complement.
CAGATATACACACCTACTGACCTACCCCTCCTTTACTGTTGCAGCCATACCTAAAGGGTAACTAAAGTAAAAAAAACTATTTTGACCAATCATCAAAAAAGTTTGTTTTATTGAAACCCCAACCCGACACAGGTACACACACCTACTGATCTACTTATCCATTACTGTGGCAGCCATGCATAAGGGGTAACTAAAGTAAGAAAAACAATTTTGACCAATCATCAAAAAAGTTTGTTTCCTTAACTTCCAACCTGATGCAGGTACACACGCCTACTGACCTACCCCCTCCATTTCCATGGCAGCCATATTTAAAGGGTAACTAAAGTAAAAAAAAAAAAATTGACTAATCAACATTTATGGTGGATTATAGGAGAGACTTAAGGAGATTATAGACTTTTGGGATAGTTGTATATGGAAAAGACTTTTTGACAATTATATTCATGGGAGAGACTTTTGCAGCTATTTTTATTGACTTGCAGTTTTTATAGATATTTGAGACTTTTTATTGCACGGGTGTATTTTGTAATAAATACATGTATATGCACTATATATACATACCAGTACCTATACCTTGGTACTGGTATGTTATAGGCTGTCTTTTGGGGCCCATTATATTGTTATTTGCACTCATGGGCAGAAGAGTGCTTTTGGACTTTGTGTCCTTAGTATAATCAGGTTCTGTTCTGATCCTTTGGTCAGTAATCCCTTTTTTTAATTATTCAATATAGGTGTGGTTCTTTGGACTACCTCTACCCTGATTGGACCTACTTTTAGTAGTGTCATCTGTCTACACCCCTGATTATGCAATTGGTCTGGAGAGATGTAAATTGAGCTTTTCACGTATACAACTGCTATATCACTTGAAAGGGAAATGACACTATGTTTTTAGGAACTGTTTTAATGTTTTATTATAAAATTTGGTTTAGTCACTTTATTTGAATTGGATAACTACCGGTAGATGGTGATCTTGAGATAAGATACTCTACTATCCCTCTATCACTTCATTGTTGTCCGATGCAGGTATCATGTGATACAAAAACGTTACACGTGTGAAATAAACACACAAGTTCTACATAAGTCTGGTGTGCCATCATATCATTTTATCATATTTTGGAGAGTGGAATTAGAAACCAAAACTGGGACTGAAGAGCAGGATCGAGAACTGAAACAGTAAAACTGGAGAGCAGGATCAGGAATTGAATACAACGAACTAGACTGGGGTGCCAGGTACAAATGAGGATTTGGCAATGAATCAAGTAAGGTGGAGTCCTGCAAAAGCCAGAAACCAGGACACAGGTGGGATGTTTTTGGTGATGGTTGTGATAAGAGGCCTCTGTTAGTAGGTAATTAAAGTGCAGGAAGAGTTCAAGAGTCCAGTGCCACCAGCTGGAATAAATGGAAACAGCAGACAACCAGGATGTCATTTAATATGGTTAAAAACATGTAAAAAATACCCTTAAAAGCCTTTCAAGACCCATAAGAGGTCATTTATAAAGTGTATATGTAATGCAATTTCTAGATGGACGTATGTCTTTATACAACCTCCAATACTATGTTACTATGTAACTGTTATACAGACATTATGGGTAGGGTATAAAGGTTGGACTAGATGGACGTATGTCTTTATACAACCTCCAATACTATGTTACTATGTAACTGTTATAACAGACATTATGGGTAGGGTATAAGGTTGGACTAGATGGACGTATGTCTTTATACAACCTCCAATACTATGTTACTATGTAACTGTTTATACAGACATTATGGTAGGGTATAAAGGTTGGACTAGATGGACGTATGTCTTTATACAACCTCCAATACTATGTTACTATGAACTGTTATAACGACATTATGGGTAGGGTATAAAGGTTGGACTAGATGGACGTATGTCTTTTATACAACCTCAATACTATGTTACTATGTAATGTTCTACACATTATGGTAGGGTAAAGGTTGGACTAGATCGAACGTATGTCTTATATAACCTCCAATACTAGTTTAGTAACTGTTATACAGACATTATGGTAGGGTATAAAGGTTGGACTAGATGGACGTATGTCTTTATACAACCTCCAATACTATGTTTACCATGTAACTGTTATACAGACATAATGGGTAGGGTATAAAGTTGGACTAGATGGACGTATGTCCTTTATACAACCTCCAATACTATGTTACTATGTAACTGTTATACAGACCATTATGGGTAGGGTATAAAGGTTGGACTAGATGGACGTATGTCTTTATATACACCTCCAATACTATGTTACTATGTAACTGTTACAGACATTTGGGTAGGGTATAAAGGTTGGACTAGATGGGTACGTATGTCTTTATATACACCTCCAATAATGTTACTATGTAACTGTTTCAGACATTATGGGTAGGGTATAAAGGTTGGATAGATGGCACGTATGTCTTATACAAACCTCCAATACTATGTACTATGTAACTGTTATACAGACATTATGGTAGGGTATAAAGGTTGGACTAGATGGACGTATGTCTTTATACAACCTCCAATACTATGTACATGTAACTGTTATACAGACATTATGGGTAGGGTATAAAGGTTGGACTGAATGGACGTATGTCTTTATAACACCTCCAATACCATGTTACTATGTAACTGTATACAGAACTTATGGGTAGGGTATAAAGGTTGGACTGATGGACGTATGTCTTTACAACCTCCAATCCTATGTTACTATGTAACTGTTATACAGACATTATGGGTAGGGTATAAAGGTTGGACTAGATGGACGTATGTCTTTATACAACCTCCAATACTATGTTACTATGTAACTGTTATACAGACATTATGGGTAGGTATAAGGTTGGACTAGATGGACGTATGTCTTTATACAACCTCCAATACTATGTTACTATGTAACTGTTATACAGACATTATGGGTAGGGTATAAAGGTTGGACTAGATGGACGTATGTCTTTATACAACCTCCAATACTATGTTACTATGTAACTGTTATACAGACATTATGGGTATGATTAAAGGTTGGACTAGATGGACGTATGTCTTTATACAACCTCCAATACTATGTTACTATGTAACTGTTATACAGACATTATGGGTAGATATAAAGGTTGGACTAGATGGACGTATGTCTTTATACAACCTCCAATACTATGTTACTATGTAACTGTTATACAGACATTATGGGTAGGTATAAAGGTTGGACTAGATGGACGTATGTCTTATACAACCTCCAATACTATGTTACTATGTAACTGTTATACAGACTTATGGTAGGATATAAAGGTTGGACTAGATGGACGTATGTCCTTTATAACAACCTCCAATACTATGTTACTATGTAACTGTTATACAGACATTATGGGTAGGGTATAAAGGTTGGACTAGATGGACGTATGTCTTTATACAACCTCCAATACTATGTTACTATGTAACTGTTATACAGACATTATGGGTAGGATATAAGGTTGGACTAGATGGACGTATGTCTTTATACAACCTCCAATACTATGTTACTATGTAACTGTTATACAGACATTATGGGAGGATATAAAGGTTGGACTAGATGGACGTATGTCTTTATACAACCCCAATACTATGTTACTATGTAACTGTTATACAGACTTATGGGTAGTGGTATAAAAGGGTTGACTAGATGGACGTATGTCTTTATACAACACCTCCAAACTATTTTACTATGTAACTGTTTATACAGACATATGATGGTAGGGTATAAAGGTTGGACTAATGGACGGATGTCTTTATACACCTCCATACTATGTTTTATGTAACTGTTTATACAGACATTATGGGTAGGGTATAAATGGTTGGACTAGATGGACGTATGTCTTTATACAACCTCCAATACTATGTTACTATGTAACTGTTAATACGGACATTATGGGTAGGGTATAAGGTGGACTGATGGCCGTTTGTCTTTTATACAACCTCCAACTATGTTACATGTACTGTTATACAGACATTATGGGTAGGGTTATAAAGGGGTGGACTAGATGGACGATTGTCTTTATACACCCTCCAATACTATGTTATTATGTAACTGTTATACAGACATTATGGGTAGGGTATAAAGGTTGGACTAGATGGACGTATGTCTTATACAACCTCCAATACTATGTTACTATGTAACTGTTATACAGACACATTAGGGTAGGGTATAAAGGTTGGACTAGATGGACGTATGTCCTTTATACAACCTCCAATACTATGTTACTATGTAACTGTTATACAGAACATTATGGGTAGGGTTAAAGGTTGGACTAGATGGACATATGTCTTTATACAACCTCCAATACTATGTTACTATGTAACTGTTATACAGACATTATGGGTAGGGATAAAGGTTGGACTAGATGGACGTATGTCTTTATACAACCTCCAATACTATGTAACTATGTAACTGTTATCCAGACATTATGGTAGGGTATAAGGTTGGACTAGATGGACTATGTCTTTATACAACCTCCAATACTATGTTACTATGTAACTGTTTACCAGACATTATGGTAGGGTATAAAGGTTGGACTAGATGGACATATGTCTTTATACAACCCTCCAATACTATGTTACTATGTAACTGTTATACAGACATTATGGTAGGATATAAAGGTTGGACTAGATGGACGTATGTTCTTTATAACCTCCAATACTATGTTCTATGTAACTTTTATACAGAACTTATGGGTATGAATAAAGGTTGGACTAGATGGACGTATGTCTTTATACAACCTCCAATACTATGTTACTATGTAACTGTTATACAGACATTATGGGTAGGGTATAAAGGTTGGACTAGATGGACGTATGTCTTTATACAACCTCCAATACTATGTTACTATGTAACTGTTATACGACATTTATGGGTAGGGTATAAAGGTTGGACTAGATGGCCGTATGTCTTTATAACACCTCCAATACTATGTTACTATGTACCTGTTTATACAGACATTATGGGTAGGGTATAAAGGTTGGACTAGATGAGACGTATGTCTTTATACAACCTCCAATACTATGTTACTATGTAACTGTTTATACGACATTATGGGTAGGGTATAAAGGTTGGACTAGATGGACGTATGTCTTTATACACCCTCCAATACCATGTTACTATGTAACTGTTATAACAGACATATGGGTAGGGTATAAAGGTTGGACTAGATGGACGTATGTCCTTTATAAACCTCCAATACTATGTTACATATGTAAACTGTTTATACAGACTTATGGTAGGGTATAAAGGTTTGGACTAGATGACGTTCGTCTTTATACAACCTCCAATACTATGTTACTATGTAACTGTTATACAGACATTATGGGTAGGGTATAAAGGTTGGACTAGATGGACGTATGTCTTTATAACCTCCAATACCATGTTACTATGTAACTGTTATACAGACATTATGGGTAGGTATAAAGGTTGGACTGGATGGACGTATGTCTTTATGCAACCTCCAATACTATGTTACTATGTAACTGTTATACAGACATTATGGGTAGGTATAAAGGTTGGACTGGATGGACGTATGTCTTTATACAACCTCCAATACATGTTACTATGTAACTGTTATACAGACATTATGGGTAGGTATAAAGGTTGGACTGATGGACGTATGTCTTTATCAACCTCCAATACTAGGTTCTATGTAACTGTTATACAGACATTATGGGTAAGGTGTATAAAGGTTGGACTGGATGGACGTATGTCTTTATAGCAACCTCCAATACTATGTTACTATGTAACTGTTATACAGACATTATGGGTAGGGTATAAAAGGTTGGACTAGATGGACGTATGTCTTTATGCAACCTCCAATACTATGTTACTATGTAACTGTTTATACAGACATTATGGGTAAGGTATAAAGGTTGGACTGGATGACGTATGTCTTTATGCAACCTCCATACTATGTTTTACTATGTAACTGTTATACAGACATTATGGTAGGGTATAAAGGTTGGACTAGATGGACGTATGTCTTTATACACCTCCAATACTATGTTACTACTGTAACTGTTATACAGACATTATGGGTAGGTATAAAGGTTGGACTAGATGGACGTATGTCTTTATACAACCTCCAATACTATGTTACTATGTAACTGTTATACAGACATTATGGGTAAGGTATAAGGTTGGACTGGATGGACGTATGTCTTTATGCAACCTCCAATACTATGTACTATGTAACTGTTATACAGACATTATGGGTAGGGTTAAGTGTTGGACTAGATGGACGTATGTCTTTATACACCTCCAATACTATGTCACTTTAACTGTTATACACATTATGGGTAGGGTATAAAGGTTGGACTAGATGGACGTATTCTTTATACAACCTCCAATACTATGTTACTATGTACTGTTATACAGACATATGGGTAGGGTATAAAGGTGGGACAGATGGACGTATGTCTTTATACAACCTCCAATACTATGTTTCTACTGTAACTGTTATCAGACATTATGGGTAGGGGTATAAAGGTTGGACCAGATGGACGTATGTCTTTAACAACCTCCAATACTATGTTACTATGTAACTGTTATACAGACAATTTGGGTAAGGTATAAAGGTTGGACGAGATGGACGTATGTCTTTATACAACCTCCAATACTGTGTTACTATGTAACTGTTATACAGACATTATGGGTAAGGTATAAAGGTTGGACAGATGGACTATGTCTTTTATACACCTCCAATACTATGTTACTATGTAACTGTTATAAGACATTATGGGTAGGGTATAAAGGTTTGGACTAGATGGACGTATGTCTTTATAACACGCCTCCAATACTATGTTACTATGTAACTGTTTATACAGACATTATGGGTAGGGTATAAAGGTTGGACTAGATGGACGTATGTCTTTATAACACCCTCCAATACTATGTTACTATGTAACTGTTATACAGAACATTTGGGTAGGTATAAAGGTTGGACGAGATGGACGTATGTCTTTATACAACCCTCCAATACTGTGTTCTATGTAACTGTTATACAGACATTATGGGTAGGGTATAAAGGTTGGACTAGATGGACTATGTCCTTTATACAACCCCCAATACTATGTACTATGAACTGTTTATACAGACTTATGGGTAGGGTATAAAGGTTGGGACTAGATGACGTTTGTCTTTATACAACCTCCAATACTATGTTATATGTAACGTTATACGACATTTGGGTGGGTATAAAGGTTGGACTAGATGTACGTATGTCTTTTACAACCTCCAATACTATGTTACTATGTAACTGTTATACAGACATTATGGGTAGGGTATAAAGGTTGGACTAGATGGACGTATGTCTTTATATAACCTCCAATACTATGTTACTATGTAACTGTTATACAGACATTATGGGTATGTATAAAGGTTGGACTAGATGGACGTATGTCTTTATACAACCTCCAATACTATGTTACTAGTGTAACTGTTATACAGACATTATGGGTAGGGTCATAAAGGTGGACAGATGGACGTATGTCTTTGTACACCCTCCAATACTATGTTACTATGTAACGTTATACAGACATTATGGGTAGGGTATAAAGGTTGGACTAGATGGACGTATGTCTTTATCAACCTCCAATCTATGTTTACTATGTAACTGTTATAAACAGACATTATGGTAGGGTAATAAGGTTGGACTAGATGGACGTATGTTTTATACAACCTCCAATACTATGTTACTACTGTGTACCTGTTATACAGACATTATGGGTAGGGTATAAAGGTTGGACTAGATGGACGTATGTCTTTATACAACCTCCATACTATGGTTACCTGATGTAACTTTAATACAGACTATATGGGTAGGGTATAAAGGTTGGTTAGATGGACGTATGTCTTTAATACAACCATCCAATACTTGTTACTATGTAACTGTTATAGACTTATGGGTAGGTATAAAGGTTGGACTAGATGGATATGTCTTTATATACCCCACAATACTATGTTACTATTAACTGTTATACAGACATTATGGGTAGGGTATGAAAGGTTGGACTAGATGACGTATGTCTTTATACAACCTCCAATACTATGTTACTATGTAACTGTTATACAGACTTATGGGTAGGGTATAAAGGTTGGACTAGATGGACGTATGTCTTTAACAACCTCCAATACTATGTTACTATGTACTGTTATACAGACATTATGGGTAGGGTATAAGGTTGGACTAGATGGACGTATGTCTTATACAACCTCCATACTATGTTATATGTAACTGTTATACAACACTTATGGGTAGGGTATAAAGGTTGGACTAGATGGACGTATGTCTTTATACAACCTCCAATACTATGTTACTATGTAACTGTTATACCAACTTATGGGTAGGGTATAAAGGTTGGACTAGATGGACGTATGTCTTATACAACCCTCCAATACTTTGTTACTAGTCTATAGACAGACATTATGGGTAGGGTATAAAGGTTGGACTAGATGGACGTATGTCTTTATACAACCTCCAATACTATGTTACTATGTAACTGTTATACAGCATTATGGTAGGGTATAAGGTTGGACTAGATGGCGTATGTCCTTTATACAACACCTCCAATCCTATGTTACTATGTAACTGTTATACAGACATTATGGGTAGGGTATAAAGGTTGGACTAGATGGACGTATGTCTTTATACAACCTCCACTCTTATGTTACTATGTAACTAGTTATACAAGATTATGGGTAGGGTATAAAGGTTGGACTAGATGGCCGTAAGTCTTTTATACAACCTCCAATACTATGTTACTATGTAACTGTTATAAGCAGACAATTTGGGTAGGGATAATAAATAGTTGGTGACTAGATGGACGATGTCCTTTTATACAAGCCTCCTCCTATAGTTAGCTATGTACTGGTTATATTCAGACATTATGGGTAGGGTATAAAGGTTTGGACGATGGACGTATGTCTTTATACAACCTCCATACTATGTTACATTATACCTGTTATAACAGACTATTATGGGTAGGGTATAAAGGTTGGACTAGATGGACGTATGTCTTTATAACATCCTCCAATACTATGTTTACATGTAACGTGTATAACAGACATATATGGGTAGGTATAAAGGTTGGACTAGATGGCCGATGTCTTTATACACACCCCAATACTATGTTACTATTTAACTGTTATCACAGACATTATGGTAGGTATAAAGGTTGGACTAGATGGCCTATGTCTTTATATAACACCTCCAATACTATGTTACTATGTAACTGTTATACAGACATTATGGTAGTAGAGTATAAGGTTGTGGACTAGAATGGACGTATGTCTTTATACAACTCCAATACTATGTTACTATGTAACTGTTATACGAACATTTGGGTAGGGTATAAAGTTGGAACTAGATGGACGTATGTCTTTTATACAACCTCCAATACTATTTCTATCCATACTTGTTACTATGTACTGTTATACAGGCATTATGGGTAGGGTATAAAGGTTGACTAGATGGACGTATGTCTTTATCAACCTCAATACTATGTTACTATGTAACTGTTATACAGACATTATGGTTAGGGTTTAAAGGTTGACAGATAATGACGATAGTCTTTATACAACCTCCAATACTATGTTACTATGTAACTGTTATACCAGATTTATGGGATGGGTAATAAAGGTTGGACTAGATGGACGTACGTCTTAATACAAAACCAACCCCAATACTATGTACTATGTAACTGTTAACAGACATTATGGGTGGGTATAAAGGTTGGCTAAGATGGACGTTGTCTTTAACAACCTCCAATACTTGTTCTAATTATAACTGTTTACAGACATTATGGGGTAGGGTATAAAGGTTGGACTAGATGGACGTATGTCTTTATACAACCTCCAATACTGTGTTACTATTGTAACTGTTATACAGAACATTATGGGTAGGGTATAAAGGTTGGACTAGATGGACGTATGTCTTTATACAACCTCCAATACTGTTTACTATGTAACTGTTATACAGACATTATGGTAGGGTAATAAGGTTGGACTAGATGGACGTATGTCTTTATACAACCTCCAATACTATGTTCTAATGTACTGTTATACAGCATTTGTGGTAGGGTATAAAGGTTGGACTAGATGGACGTACGTCTTTAAAAAACCTCCAATCTATTTTACTATGTACCTGTTTAACAGATTTATGGGTTAGGGGTATAAGGTTTTGAAGATGGATGTAGATAAAAAAAAAAAAGGGGCGGAATAAAGGGGGTAGAGGGGAAGATAGATGACAAAACAATAAGGGTTGAAGAACAAATTAGTAATGAATAAAGAGGTAGAGAAAGAGTACACTGGGAGGGAAGAAAATAGATCAATGGCGGAGGAAAACAGTTGGGGGGCGACAAATCGACTAGTTAGCTAGAATACTGAACAGACAGTTATGAGGGGGGGGGGTAACTAAAGGTGGACTAGAAGGGAAACGGAACACAATAAGAAAGTAAAAAAAAGAGTGGGAAAAGGAAAAAAAAAAAAGTTGTAAGACTAGATGGACGTAGTCTTTATACAGCACCTCCAATACTATGTTACTATGTACTGTTAATACACAATTATGGGTAGGTGTAATAAAGGTTGGACTAGAATGGAGTAATGTCTTATACAACCTCAATACTATGTTTAATATGTACTGTTATACAGACATTATGGATAGGGTATAAAGGTTGGACTAGATGGACGTATGTCTTTATACAACCTCCAATACTAGGTTACTATTACTGTTACTACAGACACTTATGGTTAGGGTAATAAAGGTTGGACTAAGGAATGTATACGTACTTGTCTTTATAAACGAACCTCCAATAGCATATGTTAACTAGTGTAACTGTTAATACATCTTATGGGTAAGGGAAGTAAATAAAGTTTGAACTAGATGGACGAATATGTCATTTAATACGATACAAAATTCTTTATTTAACATACAACTAAATGTTACACGTAATTACAGAACATTATAGATACAGGGTACAGAGTTGACAGATGGTGATATATTTATACAACCTCCAATACATGTTACTATGTAACTGTGATAGTCTTAGACATTGGTATGGGTATAAAGGTTGGACTAGATGGACGTATTTCTTTATACACCTCCATCTATAGGTTACTAATGTAAACTGTTATCTAAGCCATTATGGGTAGTGAAGTAATAAAGGGTTGGACTAGATGGACGTACGATTCTTTTATCAACCTCCAATACTATGTCTAACTTAACTGTTATACAGACATATAGGGTGGGTTTAAAGGTTGGACTAGATGACTGTCTTTTATACACACCCAAAACAATAATTTAACTATGTAACGTTTTATACAGAATTATGGTAGGTATAAAGGTTGGACTAGATGGACGTAGTCTTTATACAACCTCCAATCGAACATGTTACTATGTAACTGTTTAACAGATATTATGGTAGGGTATAAAGTTGGACTAATGGACGTATGTCTTTATACAACCAACTCCATACTATGTTACTATGTAACTGTTTATACACTTATGGTAGGGTATAAAGGTTGGACTAGATGGACGTATGTCTTAATACAAACCATCCAACTCAACTATGTCTAAAACTAAATGTACCTGTTTATACAGACATTATGGTAGGGTATAAAGGTTGGACTAGATGGACGTATGTCTTTATACAACCTCCATATATGTTACATATGTACTGTTATACAAGACTTAATGGGTAGGGTATAAAGGTTGGACTAGATGTACGTATGTCTTTTACACACCTCCAATACTATGTTACTATGTAACTGTTATACAGACATTTGGGTAGGGTATAAAGGTTGGACTAGATGGCATAAGTGTCTTATATAATAGACAACTCCAAATACCTATGTTAAACTATGTAACTGTTTATCCGAACAATTTATGGGTAAGGGTATAAAGGTTGGACTAATGGACGTATGTCTTTATACAACCTCCAATACTATGTCTATGTAACTGTTATACCAACTTATGGGTAGGGTATAAAGGTTGGACATAGATGACGTATGTCTTTATACAACCTCCAATACTTGTTTACTATGTAACTGTTATACAGACATTATGGGTAGGGTATAAAGGTTGGACTAGATGGCGTAGTCTTTATACAACCTCCAATACTTGTTACTATGTAACTGTTATACAGACATATATAGGTAGGGTATAAAGGTTAGGCCCGTATGATGGACGTATGTCTATTATAGCAAACACACCAATACTGAGTTATACTATCGTCTGTAACAGACATATATGGTATAGAAGAATTGGCTAGATGACGTGTCTTTATACAACCCCATACTATGTTACTATGTAACTGTTATACAGACATGTGTGGGTAGGGTAAAGGTTGGACTAGATGGACGTAGTCTTTATAACCCTCCATACTATGTTACTATGAATAACTGTTATACACGATCATTATGGGTAGGGTATAAAGGTTGGACAGATGGACGTAGTCTTTATAACAACCCCCAATACTATTTACTATGTAACTGTTATACAAGCATTAGGTAGGGTTAAAGGTTGGACTAGATGGACGTAGTCTTACAACCTCCAATCTATGTTACTATGTAACTGTTATAACAGAATTATGGGTAGGTATAAAGGTTGGGACTAATGGACGTATGTCTTTATACAACCTCCAAACTTGTTACTATGTAACTGTTATAACAGACATTATGGGTAGGGTATAAAGGTTTTGGACTAGATGGACTTATGTCTTTTATACAAACCTCCAATACTATGTTTACTATGTAACTGTTTACAGACATTATGGGTAGGGTATAAAAGGTTGGACTAGATGGAACGTATGTCTTATAATACATTCCTCCAATATATTTTCTATGAACTGTTATACAGACATTTGGGTGGGTATAAAGGTTGACAGATGGAGTATGTCTTTATACCAACCTCCCCAATACTATGTTACTATGTAACTGTTATACAGACATTATGGGTAGGGGTATAAAGGTTGGACTAGATGGACGTAATGTCCTTTAATACAACCTCCAATACTATGTTACTATGTAACTGTTTATACAGACATATGGGTAGGGTATAAGGTTGGACTAGATGGACGTAGTCTTTTACAACCTCCATACTATGTTTACTATGTAACTGTTATACAGACATTATGGTGTAGGGTTAAAGGTTGAACCTAGATGACGTAGTCCTTTATACAACCTCCCTAACTATGTTACTATGTAACTGTTTACAGATTCATTATGGGTATGGTATAAAGGTGGACTAGATGGACGTATGTCTTTATACAACCCCCAATATATGTTACTATGTAACTGTTATAACAGACATTATGGGTGAGGGTATAAGGTGGACTATTGGACGTATGTTCTTTATACAACCTCCAATACTATGTTACTATGTAACTGTTATACAGACATTATGGGTAGGGTATAAGGGTTGGACTAGATGGACTTATGTCTTAACAACCTCCAATACTATGTTACTCTTTAACTGTTATACAGACATTATGGGTAGGTATAAAGGGTTGGACTAGATGGACGTATGTCTTTATACAACCTCCAATACTATGTTTACTATGTACCTGTTATACAGACATTATGGGTAGGTATAAGGTTTGGACTAGATGACGTATGTCTTTATACACCCTCCAATATAGTTACTATGTAACTGTTATACCGACATTATGGGTAGGGTATAAAGGTTTGGACTAGAGGGACTATGTCTTTATAAACACCAATACTATGTTACTATGTAACTGTTATACAGACATTATGGGTAGGGTATAAAGGTTGGACTAGATGGACGTATGTCTTTTATACAACCTCCAATACTATGTTACTATGTAACTGTTATACAGACATTATGGGTAGGGGTATAAAGGTTGGACTAGTGGACGTATGTCTTTTATACAACCTCCATACTATGTTACTATGTAACTGTTATACAGACATTATGGTAGGGGTATAAAGGTTGGACAGACGTATGTCTTTATACACCTCCAATACTATGTTACTATGTAACTGTTATAACAGACATTATGGGTAGGTTAAAGGTTGGACTAGATGACTATGTCCTTTAAAAACCTCCAATACTATGTTACTATGTAACTGTTATACAGACATATGGGTAGGGTAATAAGGTTTGGACTAGATGGACGTTATGTCTTATACAACCTCCAATACTATGTTACTTGTAATGTTATACAGACTTTATGGGTAGGGGTATAAAGGTTGGACTGATTGGATATGTCTTTATACAACCTCCAATACTATGTTACATGTACTGTATAACCAGACATTATGGGTATGTATAAAGTTGGCTAGATGGACGTATGCTTTTATACAACCTCCATACTATCTTACTAGTAACTGTTTAGACAACATTATGGTAAGTATAAGGTTGATAGATGGACTTATGTCTTTATACAACTCCATCTATGTTAGCTATGTAACTGTTATACAGACATTATGGGTAAAGTATAAAGGTTGGAATAGATGGACGTATGTCTTTATACAACCTCCAATACTAGTTACTATTAACTGTGTTATACAGAACATCATGGTAGGGATATAAAGGTTTGGACTTAGATGGAACGTAGTCGTTATCAACTGGGCCAATACTTGTTCATGTAACTGTATTATAGGCACGACATTAATGTGGTAGGGTATAAAGGGTGTGGATAGAATTGAACAGTGATGTCTGTTATACAACCTACCTTAATACTATGTTGTAGTTAACTGTTTATAAACCGACATTATGGTGTATAGGATAATAAAGGTTTGGACTTAGATGGACGTAGTCTTTATACAACCTCCAATACTTTGTCTATGTACTGTTATACATACTTTGGGTAGGTATAAAGGTGTGGACTAGAATGGACGTAATGTCCTTTATACCACCCTCCATTATATGTTGCTAATGTAATGTTATCACAGACATTATGGGTTATGGTTGATAAAGGCTGGCTAGAATGGACGATATATTTATAAAGGATCAATCTATGTTACTTATGTAACTGTTATACAGACCTTATGGTAGGGTTATAAAGGTTGACTAGATGGACTATGTTGTTATAACTAAGATGTTCATATGTCTGTTATCGACTATGGTAGTATAAGTTGACTAATGGACGTAGTCTTAACCCTATAATGTTACATTTAACTGTTTGATAAAGGATAGATTATAAAGAGTGGTTATTAATGGAACATTCTCTAGTTTGGACCCAGTGTTGTTTAGTGATTTTCCTCCGTGTGTGTTCCTGGGTCCGGTACTCTTTATCCTATTTATAAATGACCTAGTGTTAGACTTGATAGTATGATCTCTGTGTTTTGATAAAGGATAATTATAAAGGTGGTTATTAAATAGAACATTATCTAGTGGATAGTGTTGTTAGTGATGTTCCTCAGGGTGTGTTCTGGTCCGGACTCTTTATCCTATTTATAAATGACCTTAGTGTTAGACATTGTAGTATCAATCTCTTTGTTTGATAAAGGATCGATATAAAGAGGGTTTATTAATGGAACATTATCTAGTTGACCAGTGTTGTTAGTGATTGTTCCTCAGGGGTGTGTTCTGGGTCCGGTACTCTTATCCTATTTATAAATGACCTAGTGTTAGACATGTTATAGTCGACTCTGTGTTTGATACGGATAGAATAATAAAGAGTGGGTTATTAATGGAACGAATCTAGTTGACCAGTGTGTTGTTAGTGATGTTTCCTAGGGGTGTGTTCCTGGTCCGGTACTCTTTATCCTATTTATAAATGACCTAGTGTTGACATTGATAGTACGATCTCTGTGTTTGATAAAGGATAGACTATAAGAGTGGTTATTAATGGAACATTATCTGTTGATAGTGTTGTTAGTGAATGTTCCTCAGGGTGTGGTCCTGGTCTCGGTACCTTTATCCTATTTATAAATGACCTAGTGTTAAACATGATAGTACAATCTCTGTGTTTGTTAAAGGATAGATATAAAGAGTGGTTATTATGGAATTATCTAGTTAGAGCAGTGTTGATAGTGATGTTCCTCAGGGTCTGTCCAGGTCCTGGTACACTTTATACCTATTTATAAATGACCAGTGTTTAACATTGATAGTACATCTCTGTGTTTGATAAAGGATAGATTATAAAGAGTGGTTTTAATGGAACATTTCTAGTTGGACCATGTTGTTAGTGATGTTCCCTAGTGGCTTCTGGGTCGGTACTCTTTATACTATTTTAATAAAATGACGAGTGTTGACATTGATAGTACGATCTCTGTGTTTGATAAAGGATATAGATATAAGAGTGGTATTATAATAGAAACATTATCTAGTTGGACCTGTGTTTGTTAGTGATTTCCTCAGGGGTGTTTCTGGGTCCGGTACTCTTTATCCTATATATAAAATGACCTATTGTTTAGACTTGAAGTATAGTAATCTCTGGTTTGATAAAGGATAGATTATAAGAGTGGTGTTATTAATAGAACATTATCTAGTGGAAGCGATTGTTTGAGTGATGTTCCTCAGGGGTGTGTTTTCTGGGTCGGTAACTCATTATCCTATTTATAAATGACTAGTTGTTAGACATTGATAGTACAATCTCTGTGTTTATAAAGGATACATTTATAAGAGTGGTTTATAATGGACATTAATCTAGTTAGACTTTGTGTTGTTAGTGATGTTCCTCGGGGTGTTCCGGTCCAGTCCTTCTTTATCCTATTTATAAATGCCAGTGTTAGACATTGATAAAGTACGATCTCCTGTGTTGATAAAGGATAGATAATAAAGAGTGGTTATTAATGGAAACATATATCAGTTATACCATGTTGTTAGTGAGTTCCTCAGAGGGTGTGTTCCTGGGTCCGGTAACTCTTTTAATCGATATTATAAATGACCTAGTGTTAGACATGATAGTACATTCTGTTGTTTGATAAAGGGGATAAACTATAAAGAGGTGGTTATTAAGGAACATTATTTATTGACCATGTTGTGTTAGTATGTTCCTCATTCGTGGTGCCCTGGTCGGTACTCTTTGTATCCTATTTAGTAAATGACTCCTAGTGTTAGACATTTGATAGTATGATCTCTGTGTTTGATAAGGATAATTATAGTAAAGATTGGTTTATTATGAACTTATCTAGTGTAGACCAGAGTGTTGTTAGTGATGTTCCTCAGGGGTGTGTCCTGGGGTCAGGGTACTCTTTATCCTATTTATAAAGAACCTAGTGTTGAGACATTGATAGTACGATCTCTGTGGTTGATAAAGGATAGACTATAAAGAGTGGTTATTAATGGAAACATTATCTAGTTTAGACCAGTTGTAGTGATGTTCCTCGGGGTGTGTGTCCTGGGGTCCGGTACTGCATTTATCCTATTGTATAAATGAACTAGGTTAGAAATTGATAGATACAATCTCTGTGTTTGTGAAAGGATAGATGATAAAGATGTGGTTATAGTGGAACATTATCTAGTTAGAGCAGTGTTGATAGTGATGTCCTCAGGGGTCTGTCCTAGGTTTGGTACACTTTTATCATTTATAAATGACCTAGTTTTAGGACATGATAGTCATCTCTGTGTTTGATAAAGGATAGATTATAAAGGTGATTATCAATGGAACATTGTCTAGTTAGACCCATGTTGATACGATGTTCTCAGGGGTTTGACCAGGGTTGGCGTTGCTCTTAATCCTCTTATCTATAAATGACCTAATGTTGGTTGTGAACATACAATCTCTATGGACTGCTGTAATACTATAGTGTGCAGAATATAGACATTTACCGGATTATTTCAATAAAGTTCTTAGCGTTTAAAAAATGGTGGCTAATTTTGCCCAACCAATCAGATGTTAGCTTTCAAATGTATCATAAGATTTGATAGGTTAGGGAAAAATAGCACATTTTAAACGATAAGAACTCTTATTGAATTCCCTGCTGAGTTGCAATTCCATCTGTCAGGCTAAGTAACTGGTAGACCTCTGTGGTAAAAGGAACCACACCTGCTGAACATGGTGAGATGAAGGATGGTGGGCTGAGACGACAGCACGGGAGAAGGCTTAAATTAAGAATCTAACATGGGAAACCCTGGACAACCAAGCGTGACCGCTGATGGACGTTGAGATGAACCACAGCACCGCTACCCAGATCGTAAAGGCAGAAACATGTAAGTCAAACAAGTCAGGTCAGCAGCGTGTTAACAAAAAAGATCAGGCAAACAGGCAAACTTGGAAGTTAAAATGGGAGTAGTAAGGTAGAAAACAAGGACACAAGGGTAAAGGTAACAAAGATCACTACTATCCCTGGAGAAGGTTAGACACTTAGGGGGAGACTTCAATATGGGCCCATTTCCACTCTTAAACACCACGTATAACCCAAAAGTTTTAAGACGGTTTTAGAAGGCACAACGCCATTTCACGAATGTTTTTGGAAATAGCGCCGAGGCTACAGAGTCAAAAGCCCGTACACAGGACGTTTATACGTTTTAGCGCTACGGTGGGTGTGGGCGAGGCATATAAACCCAAGCTCTTACCTTAGAACCCGTCCGCAAGTGCAATATGAAAAGATAATACTTCTGTTTACGGGCAGTTATTTTAATCGGGGCGGGATCGATAAGGTAAGTACGCGGCGTCCAGTATTTGGATTCCTGTTAGGACATATTATAAAACATCGTTATAGTTAAAAACTAACAAACGAGGTGTTCTATGATATGGACCGCTATTTTATAGGATGAAGTGAAAAAAATTATAACCATAAACTATCTTCTATGAGGCGTTGAAATTAGTGTTTTTCGACTTTTTTGTAGTTACCTTTAAATATGGTTCCAGGGAATGGAAAGGTACGGTCAGTAGCGTGGGTGTAAGAAGAATAATGGGGGAGCCCACACTTATCGTGAAGTCCAAGTGTGGTTATTCAACAAACATACACAAAGTTTCGGGACAACACCTGTCCCTAGTCCTCCAGATAGGGGGCTAGAACCTATTTTTTATCTGGCAAACACGCCTGCACAACTCGGGATACCTGGAGGCCTGTACACCGAATTTTGCAGTAGGTGGGTGTACCTGCGGTCTGTGGGGTGGGTTGCGTGGTATCACCATTGTATTTATGACCATGCAAAAAAAACTGTTTTGATATATTCCCATTTGAGCGATTGTTCCATTATATATGGGAAAAAGTCCGCAAATTCGCCAGATAACGCCGTAACGGCTTTCTGCGGATTCCTAGCTAGAGTTTAGCACACTTCCGCCTATATGCCCCCGCACGTTCTGTACCGAGTTTCATGTCTCAGCTCAAAAACTGTGGATGCAGGAGATACAGGTCCACAAAAGCGGAAGAATAAAAACCCGGAGAAAAAGAGAAGAAGAATACAAGAACAAGTAATTTGGCTGCCTTTTCAAAGTCCAAATTAATGATCTCTGTAGATAATAAATAAACTGGGGTGGTAAATTTTTTGCCACGTGCTAAGAAAAAAAATGGCCAAAAAAGACCTTGAGATGATCAAACACAATAACAGTGGGCTTCAGATAGAATTAAAAACTGGAGGCCAAACCTAATTTTTGATATATTTCAAAACAGTCGCCAAACATTTTATAATAAGAGTATCAATCAATCATGCTAAAGATCATGCATATAGAAATACAGATAATTAAGGGTTAAATGAATAAATTTCAGTTGCCCTGGAGAGTTCAAATCATTGGATATGTATAAAACCAGAAAGTTTGTTGAATAGAAAGCATGCGCCCCTATTGGGTTCGCCGCAAACACAGAGAACTCCCATCCACAAAGCGAAAATTCGATCATTGCTTACCAGAATTTTCTTTTCCCTGGTCCGTACCACGGCAGTTAATCACTAATGGGTTAATCCCCCAGTGATGTCCACACACACAGCCTCCTTCCCCAAGCTAATAACAAGGAGGGAGACAAAGTTAGATGCAAAAAAGAAATTATTTATTTTTGACCTTGGCTGCCCGAAAAGGACTTTTTGTGCCAAAGCAGATTGTTCTGACAATTATAGTTATTTTGTAGGCCTGATTAAAGTAAAATAGTCAGGGAAGACCAGGTGCCGCTCTTACAAGATCTCACCTGGGGAAAACTCTGGCGCGCTTGAAAGCCCAGGAAGACCGCCTATTGACCTCGTAGTAATGAGCTGTGACCCTATCGGGTATGGCTGCTGCTTTTGGTTAAATATGCCTGCTCGGATAAGTGGAATTTGCGAGCCAATAAGCTATTGTTCTGGAACCCTCCTTGCTCTGCCTTGAAATAGAATGAACATTCCTCTCTTTTTCGTAAACTTTCTGACTTCGCAAGGTACAACTCATCTAATGAGGTGGGAAAGGTTGCTGTTCCATCTGTTGTGTGTTCCAATGTTGGAAGGATACATGTTCCTGCTAATGTGAAAACCTTGGGTTAGGAAGGGGCGTCATCTGAGTTAGATAGACATTGTACTACGCATCGGAAGGAATAGAGTGTAAATTGTCGAAGCCCTCAAAGCTTCAGATTTTGGCTACCCTCGGCCGAAGTAATGGCTCTAGGAAAAGTAGCCTCTTGAAGGTTGATGTTTAATGACACATTCATCTAGGGCTTCGAATGGAGGTCCTTGTAGAAATACCAGGACCTTGGAGAGGATCCCAAGGAGGACCCTGGGCTATCTTGGGCATCGTGGTGGGATACCCCCTGAAAAAACGGATGCTAGTGGACTCTGATGCAAGGAGAGATTGCGTGATGGCCTGAGATGGCTGATACCTGTGACTTATAAGGTTTGGCCACTGCGCTAAATTTGCATCTCCAGGCCTGCTTGAAGAAAACTCCTCTGACGATTTCCCACGGGACCGGGACATAGGATTTTGACTTGCTGTTTTAACAAACCATTTGACAGAATGTTTCCAGGTCTATAGTAGTTGTTGTGGAGGTGGAGTTTTTCTAGCTCCAACAGGGGTAAATATTGCTAGAGCTGGAGATGGCCTCTGTTATTCATGTTGGGAGGTCTCAATAACCAGGCCCAGTAGAGTGGAGATGTTTGGATGTGAGCTGGCCATTGGTACCCTGAAGTCAAAGGATAGGGGAACTTGATAGGAGGGGCTAGGCCAAAGCTGAAGAACCCAAGAGAACCATGTCTCTTCGCGCCACCAGGGAGGAGTCTATTTACATCGACTCATGTCCTCTCTGATTCTTAGAACCTGCGGGATGATGGCTATAGAGTGGAATACATACATCAGTGGAAATGACCATTCTGATCGAAAAGTGTCCTCTGTTTTGAAACGCTTGTCGTATGCGTGGTATCGAAGCAGGCATCTCTCTCATCACTGAGTGTGGCTCTGGGTGGCCATCAGGTCAATGCCATGGAGTTTCACCGTCTGGTTGATTCTGTTGAAGACTCCTTAGGATTTAGTTCCATTCTCCTGCAACGGCACATTCCTGCCCTGAGGAAGTCTGCCTGTCTGTGAGTTACGCCAGGAAATAGGGAGAGCTAAATCTGTAGGTGATTCTCTTGCCCACGATAATTTTTCCTCGCTATCCAATACCTTGGGGCACCCCGGGTCCCCCCTCGTGTGTTTGATATATGCCTACGGTCGGTCGAGTTGTCTGATCTGATACAATTGCTTTCACTTATATGACTGGTGGCAATGAAAAAGTCGTCTAGAGGACACAGCCATCGTTTCCCTCTGGTTCTGGGAAGCTGGTGTGTTTGACAGCTCGCAAGCCCCTCCTCGGCTTTTGTTTTGGGATAGTGGCTCCCCCCAAGCCTGAGGGTCTGGGTCCGTCGTGATGATTCCCCACGGAGGTGGGATTGAGGTGGACGGCCTGAAGTGGTTGGTTTGTGTCCCCAATTAGTTCTGTTTGATCGAGGCTAGGAAGAGTGAAAGATTAGCTGCTGGTTCGGGACTCCCTTGAGGGTCTCTCGGTAGTGATCTGATATGATGAGTCATAGCCCCTTTCACAGCATTCCTGGGTGGCCGCCAGATAATATGCTGGCATATCCCATGCTGTTGAGGCAGTGACAGGAGTGGGGAGTGTGACAAACTTTGTCCATCTCTCTGATGAGGTACGTCCCTCTTGATTTGGAAGGGACACTGTCGCATGCTCCTTGGTCTATGTTGTTCCCTAGAAACAAGGGTTCGGGGATGAATAAGGCAAGATTTTGGCTTTAGTTTTGTAATCCAAACCCAGATCTACGTCAGCATCCTGAAGGTCCTCAGAGAGTGAGTGTTGGCCACCACCATGTTTTAAATCTCACATACTTCCGGGTTGTGATGCGGATAAGGCGAGCACGTGAATGTCAGACGCGTTTGCCGAGATCAAGTACTTGACATGCGGGGCCATCCCTTACCCTACCGATCGTACGGTAGGACTTTCATGCGGCCAGAGAGACTGAGACCGCGCTAGTGGAATGAGGGGGGGAGATGCAGGGATGATGCCTGTTTCCGAGACAGGAGTGAAGGAAACACAGAGGAGGCCGGTTTGGGGGAAGCCTTTTATTGCTTGGGGAGGAGCCTGTGTGTGTGACATCACAGGGATGACAACCCATTAGTGTTCACTGCACCTTGCGGCAGGACGGAAAAAGGTAGTTAGCCAACTAGGCTTGGAAGTTAGGTCTATTTTATTAATATAAAATTGGTGATAGCCACAGTTTGTTTAAGACCAAAATACATAAAGTTCTTATGATCCAGGTGTTGCCTTGCCATTTGCCAGACAAGGACATTTACCCCCCTTTATATTATATAAATATTTGCTGCCTTTCTCTGGATCAATTTTTTAGGTGGGTTTCAAGGGTACTAGATGGACATTACACTCTTTATACAACCTCCAATACTATGTTATGTAACTGTTATACAGACATTATGGGTAGGTATACAAGGTTGGACTAGATGGACATATGTCTTTATACAACCTCCAATACTATGTTATGAACTGCTTATACAGACATATGGGTAGTAGATAAAAGGTTGACTAGATGGACTATGTTCTTATATAACCTCCAATACTTATGTACTTGTTAACTGTATACAGACACTATGGGTAGGGTATAAGGTTGGACTAGATGGACGTATGACTTTTATACAACTCCAATACTATGTTACTGTAACTGTTATACAGACATTATGGGTAGGATATAAGGTTGGGACTGATGTACCTATGTCTTTATAACAACCTCCAATACTATGTTACTATGTAACTGTTATACAGACATTATGGGTAAGGTATAAAGGTTGGACTAGATGGACATATGTCTTATATAACCTCCAATACTATGTTACTATGTAACTGTTATACGAATTAGGGTAGGGTATAAAGGTTTGGACTAGATGACATATGTCTTATATAACCTCCAATACTATGTTACTATGTACTGCGTTTAACAGACATTATGGGTAGGGTATAAAGGTTGGACTAGATGGACATATGTCTTATACAACCTCCAATACTATGTTACTATGTAACTGTTATACAGACACATGGGTAGGGTATAAAGGTTGGACTATATGGACATATGTCTTATACAACCTCCAATACTATGTTACTATGTCACTGTTATACAGACATTATGGGTTAGGGTTAAAGGTTGGACTAGAGGACGTTATGTCTATACAACCTCCATACTATGTTACTATGTAACTTTTATACAGACATTATGGGTAGGGTATAAAGGTTGGACTAGATGGACATATGTCTTTATATAACCTCCAATACTATGTACTATGTAACTGTTATACAGACATTATGGGTAGGGTGTAAAGGTTGGACTAGATGGACATTAGTCTTTATACAACCTCCATAATATGTTACTATGTAACTGTTATACAGACAATATGGGTAGGGTATAAAGGTTGGACTATATGGACTATGTCTTTATACAACCTCCAATATATTGTTACTATGTAACTGTTATACAGACTTATGGGTAGGGTATAAAGGTTGGACTAGATGGACGTATGTCTTTATACACCTCCAATACTATTTTACTATGTAACTGTTATACAGACATTATGGGTAGGGTATAAACGTTGGACTAGATGGAGAGTCTTATACAACCTCAATACTATGTTACTATGTAACTGTTATACAGACATTATGGGTAGGATATAAAGGTTGGACTAGATGGACGGATGTTTTATACAACCCCAATACTATGTTACTATGTAACTGTTTACAGACATTATGGGTAGGGTATAAAGGTTGGACTAGGGGGACGTATGTCTTTATACAACCTCCAATACTATGTTACTATGTAACTGTTATACAGACATTATGGGTAGGGTATAAAGGTTGGACTAGATGGACGTATGTTCTTATAAACCTCCAATACTATGTTACTATGTAACTGTATACAGACATTATGGGTAGGGTATAAATGTTGGACTAGATGGACATATGTCTTATATAACCTCCAATACTATGTTACTATGTAAACTGTTATACAGACATTATGGGTAGGGTATAAAGGTGGACTAGATGGACATATGTCTTTATACAACCTCCAATACTATGTTACTATGTAACTGTTATACAGACATTATGGGTAGGGTATAAAGGTTGGACCAGATGGACGTATGTCTTTATAACCTCCAATACTATTTACTATGTAACTTATACAGACATTATGGGTAGGGTATAAAGGTTGGACTAGATGGAAGTATGTCTTATACAACCTCCAATACTATGTTACTATGTAACGTTATACAGACATTATGGGTAGGGTATAAAGGTTGGATAGATGGACGTATGTCTTATAAAACCTCAATACTATGTTCATAGTAACTGTTATCAGACATTATGGGTAGAGGTATAGGTTGGACTAGATGGACGTATGTCTTTATACACCTCCAATATATGTTACTATGTAACTGTTATACAGACATTATGGGTAGGGTATAAAGGTTGGACTAGATGGACATATGTCTTTATAAACCTCATACTATGTACTATGTACTGTTATACAGACATTATGGGTAGGGTTAAAGGTTGGACTAGATGTGGACGTATGTCTTTATACAACCTCCATACTATGTTATATGTTAACTTTTACAGACATTATGGGTAGGGTATAAAGGTTGGACTAGATGGAAGATGTCTTATACAACCTCCAATACTATGTTACTATGTAACTGTTATACAGACATATGGGTAGGGTATAAAGGTTGGAATAGATGGCGTATGTTCTTACAACCTCCAATACTATGTACATGTAACTGTTATACAGACATTATGGGTAGGATAAAGGTTGGACTAGATGGACGTATGTCTTTATACAACCTCCAATACTATGTTACTAGGACTGTTATACAGACATTATGGGTAGGGATATAAAGGTTGGACTAGAGTGGACGTATGTCTTTATACAACCTCCAATACTATGTTACTATGTAACTGTTATACAGACATTATGGGTAGGGTATAAAGGTGGACTAGATAAGTATGTCTTTATAACCTCCAATACTATGTTACTATGTAACTGTTATACAGACATTATGGGTAGGGTATAAAGGTTGGACTAGATGGACGTAGTCTTATAAACCTCCAATACTATGTTACTTATGTAACTGTTATACAGACATTATGGGTAGGGTATAAAGGTTGGACTAGATGGACGTATGTCTTTATACAACCTCCAATAATGTTACTATGAACTGTTATACAGACATTATGGGTAGGGTATAAGGTTGGACGATGGACGTATGTCTTTATAAACCTCCAATATATGTTACTATGTAACTGTTATACAGACATTATGGGTAGGGTATAAAGGTTGGAATAGATGGACGTATGTCTTTTATACAACCTCCAATACTATGTTACTATGTAACTGTTATACAGACATTATGGGTAGGGTATAAAGGTTGGACTAGATGGACGTATGTTTTATACAACCTCCAATACTATGTTACTATGTAACTGTTATACAGACAATTATGGGTAGGGTATAAAGGTTGGACTAGATGGAGTATGTCTTATACAACCTCAATACTATGTTACTATGTAACTGTTATCAGACATTATGGGTAGGGTATAAAGGTTGGACTAGATGGACGTATGTCTTTATACAACCTCCAACTATGTTACTATGTAACTGTTATACAGACATTATGGGTAGGTTAAAAGGTTGGACTAGATGGACGTATGTCTTTATACAACCTCCATACTATGTTACTATGTAACTTGTTATACAGACATTATGGGTAGGGTATAAAGGTTGGACTTGATGGACGTATGTCTTTATACAACCTCCAATACTATGTTACTATGTAACTTTATACAGACATTATGGGTAGGGTATAAAGGTTGGACTAGATGGAAGATGTCTTTATACAACCTCCAATACTATGTTACTATGTAACTGTTATACAGACATTATGGGTAGGGTATAAAGGTTGGAATAGATGGACGATGTCTTATACACCTCCAATACTATGTTACTATGTAACTGTTATACAGACATTATGGGTAGGTATAAAGGTTGGACTAGATGGACGTATGTCTTTATACAACTCAATATTATGTTACTATGAACTTTATACAGACATTATGGGTAGGGTATAAAGGTTGGACTAGATGGACATGTCTTTATACAACCTCCATATACTATGTTTACTGTAATGTTATACAGACATTATGGTAGGGTATAAAGGTTGGACTAGATGGACGTTGTCTTTATACAACTTCAATACTATGTTACTATGTAACTGTTATCAGACATTATGGGTAAGGTATAAAGGTTGGACTAGATGGACAGTATGTCTTTATACAACCTCCAATACTATGTTACATGTAATGTTATACAGACATTATGGGTAGGTAAAAGGTTGGACTAGATGGACGTATGTCTTATAAACCTCCAATACTATGTTACTATTTAACTGTTATACAGACATTATGGGTAGGGTATAAGGTTGGACTGATGGACGTATTCTTTATACAACCTCCAATACTAGTTACTATGTAACTGTTATGCAGACATATGGGTAGGAGTATAAAGGTTGGACTAGATGGACGTATTCTTTATAACAACTCCAATACTATGTTCTATGTAACTGTTATACAGACATTATGGGTAGGGTATAAGGTTGGACTAGATGGACGTATGTCTTTATAAACCTCCAATACTATGTTACTTATGTAATGTTATACAGACATTAGGGTAGGGTATAAAGGTTGGACTAGAGACGTATGTCTTTATACAACCTCATACTATGTATCTATGTAACGGTATACAGACATTATGTGGTGGTATAAAGGTTGGACTAGATGGACGTATGTCTTTATACAACCTCAATATTGTTACTATGTAACTGTTATACAGACATTATGGGTAGGGTATAAAGGTTGGACTAGATGGACATAGTCTTTATACAAACCTCCATATATGTTACTATGTAACTTGTATACAGACATTATGGTAGGGTATAAAGGTGGACTGATGGACGTATGTCTTTATACAACCTCAATACTATGTTACTATTAACTTTATCAGACATTATGGGTAGGGTATAAAGGTTGGACTAGATGGAGTATGTCTTTATACACCTCCAATACTATGTTACTATGTAACGTTGTATCAATCATTATGGGTAGGGTATAAAGGTTGGATAGATGGACGTATGTCTTATACAACCTCCAATATTATGTTACTATGTAACTGTTATACAGACATATGGGTATGTATAAAGGTTGGACTAGATGGACGTATGCTTTATACAACCTCCAATACTATGTTACTATGTAACTTTATACAGACATTATGGGTAGGGTAGGGTATAAAGGTTGGACTAGATGGACGTATGTCTTTATACAAAATCCAATACTATGTTACTATGTAACTGTTATACAGACATTATGGGTAGGATATAAAGGTTGGACTAGATGGACGTATGTCTTTATACAACCTCCAATACTATGTTACTATGTAACTGTTATACAGACATTATGGGTAGGGTATAAAGGTTGGACTAGATGGACGTATGTCTTTATACAACCTCCAATACTATGTTACTATGTAACTGTTAGACAGACATTATGGGTAGGGTATAAAGGTTGGACTATCCAGCATTTAA
>JAACNH010000838.1:46646-91154 GCA_019447015.1 Hymenochirus boettgeri | reverse complement strand
TTATACCCTAAGCCCATAATGTCTGTATAACAGTTACATAGTAACATAGTATTGGAGGTTGTATAAAGACATACGTCCCTCTAGTCCAACCTTTATACCCTACCCATAATGTCTGTATAACAGTTACATAGTAACATAGTATTGGAGGTTGTATAAAGACATACGTCCATCTAGTCCACCTTTATACCCTACCCATAATGTCTGTTATAACAGTTACATAGTAACATGTATTGGAGGTTGTATAAAGACATACGTCCATCTAGTCCAACCTTTATACCCTACCCATAATGTCTGTATAACAGTTACATAGTAACATAGTATTGAATTGTATAAAGACATACTTCCATCTATCAACCTTTATACCCTCCCTAATGTCTTATATATATATATATATATATATATATATATATATATCTAATTATATATATATATATCTATATATATATCTATATATTTTAACTGTTAGACATCTCTCTAGTTCAATCTAAAAAACAGCTCTAAACCGTGGTCCCGTTAAACAACACGTGATGCAATCGATTTACATCTCAACAACGCTGTCAAGTGTGATCGGTGCATTACAATCACCAATTTTGGTGCAAATTCGCATGTACTCTTGTTCTTCTCCTCACTTTCCGATTCCCTCACATCGCAGCACAAGCGTGCACCAACTAACGCGAAGCGAGTGTGCAATAAGCTTTTGCACAAGCTTGCCTTTTTCAGCCTCCGCTCTTCAAAAAGCAATATGAAAGGAACACCTTGGTTTCGACATGACCTTACTACGACAAACAACTTAATAGATTCACCTCTGTGGTAAGTGACGTGATGAAGTTGATTTATCCATTAAAGGTTTAACCGTAAAGGGTATCGGGGGGGAAGTTTTGTTACTCTTTTGTTCACTAAGTCCTCGATACCACTATGATACAGTGCGCAGTGCCCGAGTGTGGGACCGATATTCGTGCGAGAACACGTTGTAGCTTTCGGACGTTTTTCCTGAATCTGTCCCATACATTATTGCCATCTTTTATAGGTGTTTAAGGGCTCTGGCGCATATTATTTGCGTGTGCAAAGGCCTAGTTCCTGCCGTGCCCCTGATTATAGAGAGAAGTTAAAAAAAAAAAAGGAAAGTGCCATTTCAAGGCCTTAAACCTATTGAGCCGCCAATGCGTCACATCCATCGTTTGTCGTCCCGTAACAGAGGGTGGAAAAATGTATAAACCCAAGGTCACACTGTGGGGCAGAAACAAAAACATCCTTGGGCTAGGGTGAAACCACGATGGGGTGGCAGCATCTCAGGCAGAACATGGAAATATTAACCCGGGCCCAGTAACCAATCAGCATTTAGCATGATGACACCAAATGCCTGTTTGGTTATGTTAGTTGAGGGCAACTTGTGATCTTCCAAAACAAATTAGCATTTACAAAAATAAAATACTGCAGTCTTTCCTTTAAAAAAAAGCCTTGGTCCCGTATCCTGACCACAGCCTGTAAAGATGTGTATTGCAGATAAGTTTTTTAAATCTACGGTACCTGCCTACCAGTATCTTGAGTGACATCATCTATCAATCAGCTTCTCCCCCCGTGCCCAGGGGTCTGGAGCAAATGCTCACCTTAAAGGGTATGTAGAATTGCAATTTGTTTATAAATTGGCCATTAGTGGAAAACTATAATTCCATCCAACTATCATTGTTTATCATTTTTTTTGTTGGAATTCTCCCCCTATTTCTGCAGCATTGACAGTTGGTTAGGGGGGCAAATAGTTACAGTAGGTCAGTGGTCAGAGCCTGACAAAAAAAGTGCATTATTGAAGGCATGCACAACACCCACCTCAGAGTAATTGCTACTTACATGTTATTATTTATAGATTTAGAAATTACGCAAATAATTTTTCAGTATACATAACACTTTAAAGGGACACTATACTGACAAAAATGACTTACGAATCTTAATCTATATTTGAATACATGTAGTAGCACTTAATCTGATTTGCGTGTGTTGCTGCATCCTTCATTCCACACACATTATGTTTAGATCAGTATCCCTCCCCCCTCTCTCCCCCCTTCCCTTTTTAAACCCTCCCACTTCCATCTGACCTTACTTTCCCACAAACCAACTATCAGCCTGCACACAAGCATACAGCTGTCAAAACTCTGTCACCACCCGCTACAGTAAACCTACTCACAGAATACAGTTTTTGAGAGCGAAGGAACTTGATTGACAGCTGAATATAAGAAGTTTTAGACTGGATATCTAAAGAAATAGGGGAAGATCACAAAA
Source organism: Hymenochirus boettgeri (assembly GCA_019447015.1). Lineage (NCBI taxonomy): Eukaryota > Metazoa > Chordata > Amphibia > Anura > Pipidae > Hymenochirus > Hymenochirus boettgeri. The sequence goes on along the minus strand of JAACNH010000838.1, from coordinate 88,880 downwards.
AAATATACAGTGTGGTGTGGGAGAATGATAGTTGTCAGTTAGGGTCTATCTGTTGTACTCAGTTAGATCAACTGGACTTGAAGTTGATTAGTGTTCGTGAAGAGTTTCGCTAGTCTCCGACTGGCTTTCTCAATTCAGAGTGGGACTTGTACAAGAATCTGTGGCAATTATGTACCCTGTAAAATCCCAATTAGCCGATCACAGCCAAGTGTTAAGGGCGTGATTGGATAGTGGCCTAAGAGGTTTTCAGGAACGCCCATGGTAAGTGTCAAAAAACATCATTGTCCATGCACAGTTTGTGTGAACCCCCCCACTCTATTTAGGCTTGGTTTCTTCTTTATTTTCACATAAATGGCCTCCTTACAACCTCACTTGAACCAGCCATGTTTCCTTTGCCAATATTTAACATTACACTTCAAAGGTATGTCCTTATTCTAAGATGCAGTTACTACGGCTGAGTCCTTAACCAGCTTCTGTGCTTGGCCATACTTTATGCAGTTTGCTGTTTGGATCTCCCCCACATACAAATTAGAGCATCTCTTCATGCACTGTGTATATGATGTCACCTTCACTCAACTGCACTGCGTATATGATGTCCCGCTTTTCTTGTGTTTCGGTATTGGGTTCTTTCGGATTTTCGATTCATGCCTTAGTGTGTTTTTTGGGATAACGTGTTAATTAAAAATTCTTGTTATTTCTCTGAGAACCCTGCTCATATGGGATACCATGTTTATCTTCCTCCTGTCTTGCTTTTTTTCCCCCTTCACTGTTGGTATTGTGTTCTTTTCTTTCCTTCTTACTCTTTGACAAAGGCCCCTTCTGGATATCCACAAGTTTTAAATGGCTTCTCCTCTGAGATGTTTCATTTCTTATAGCCTTCGCCATCTGTGCTAGTGGGGTGTTCTCGTCTCTGGTGTTGCAGTGTTCTGATGACCACCCACTTTGATCTCAGGGTGGTGGGAGTCAACATCAACTACTGATCTGAGTGTGTGTTTGGGTTTCCTGTAAACCTCTACTTCCAGTTTACATTCTCTCTCCCGACTATCTACCATATCCGCAAGAAGACCAGTTTGTTGTTTTTGTATCTTCCTTGTAAATTTGATGTTTTGTAACAGCATTAATTTGTTTTCTGTGAAAGCTTCTCCTTCTTGGTGTTTAACACCCAGGTGTCATCCATATCTAACAATGGTCTGGTGCTATGCCCTTAACTAGAGATCCTCATAGCACATCCCTGTTTTTTTGCTTATAGAACGTCATCCGGTATTTGGAATAGTTGTATTCCAAGGCACAGTCCAGTAATGCACCACTGTTCTGGGTTGGAGATCAGTTCTGCTGGAAGAAGAGTGCTGTCTTTGCCTGCCATTTTCTTCTCCCATGATAACAGCCTCCTTGGTGGGTAAACAAGTGAAGAGAGATGTGACAACAATCATAGTACATACCACTAGTTCTTTCTACACCGAGTAACTATATCATTCCAATCTTGTTGGTGAAATCCTGGTAGTTCGGAGTTGATGCTTTAGAACTCCTCCCACTCAAAGGTCCTAATATGTAGCTAGATATTTTGCCACCTTGTATGTTTACGCGAGTTGAATGCTGCTGACTATAGTCTTAGCCCTTCCTTACTATTTTGGGAGTCCATATATACATGGATGTTGGCCTCACCAGGGTAGAGACGATGATACATTGCTCGGTTCAATGTCTTATATATCCTTTTTAAGCTGTTGTAGTAAGTCTATGACCCTTTCCTTGTAACGGCTTGTGGGATCCCTTGTTAAAGCCATCATAGTGTTTATCGCCAGGAGTCAACCTTATATCTGTAGTCTGAGGTGTTGAGTATACCCTGTGTCTCTTCCTTGTCCTGCCGGATAGAATGGAGTGATATCCTGGAATCCTTTCTTGAAGGATGTTTAGGCTCTCTTTCCGTGTGGTCAGGTTAGATGAATGAGATTTTTTGCAACTGGCTAAGGGCTGCCTATACCTTAAGGCGAAGTTGTTCTGCCTCACTCTGTGGTACCATATTAGTGTGGCTTGAGGCTTTCTGTGCTGCTATCATTCCCCCATTTTTTATGGTCAATTAAAATAACCTATTTTTCGGTAGACTCCCTTTTACGACTAAAATCTGGGACAGACAGGAAATTACTTCACTACTTACTGCACAGACTTAAAATTCACAAAATTCAGGGGAATCATTAATAAGCAGAAACTGGTCACATAGCTACAGGCTGGTGAAATCAGGAAGTGCCTAAACAAAACATTTCCCATCAATATAACTTCCTAGCAAAGTTACCTAGAGCCTGATCCAGGGTTAATTTGAAACTTACAGAAAGTAACTTTTTATTTTAAACAATCTTGCTCAGAGATCACGTTCCCAAAAACTTAAAGGCCATTTCTGCTTTTTAATGTCTGTTTGAAGATATTGAGTGAGCCGTCGACCGAAAAAAAAAGCAATCTGTCAGACAGATCATTTTTCTGACCCATCTTTCAGTCTACAGTTTATCAGATTTCAAGCTTTAATTTTTAAAGATCGACATTGCAAGATGGGGCTGTTTTGATTGGTGTCTTCCCTATGAAAATTTGATCTGGTATCCATCTGTCAGTGTAATGGCTAGGTTTACTGCCTAGTACTGATTCCCCCCTGCCGTTCGCTCCCAGTTTGTCTCTTTTACAGTTTCATGGATCAGAACCAACATGTTTAGACCCCAAAACAGTTTGTTTTTACCTCTGCCGACTTCCACTGAACTTCCCATTAGGTTCGAATGTACCTTTTGTTCAGTTCCAACCGTTCTTTTAGCAGGCATTCCTGTATATGGGTTCCTACCAAGGACACTTTGCCTAGGAACCTGGAACGTAAGAAGGTAGAAATCTAATTCCTACTAAATGTCTCCCCCACGCGCGATGTCCCTTTAATCGGTCTTTTATAAAACGAAATGAAAACATCTAGACATCACCTTGGCAATAAAAGCTAGAACACTACCGCACTATCTATTGTCCTTAACCCTGGAGCTTTCCACAGTGGAACACAAGATGGAAGTTTGTTTGTGGACATTCCTTAAACTCATCAAATGTTCGGAAGGAAAAACGAAGGTTGAATCGTCCTCCCCTCACGCACCACTCTCACCAGTTATACTGGTATACAACAACCGGCATCGTTAACTTTTATACACAACACCTTGGTTCTCCACTTAATTCCACAAAACAAAAACATCGCGTCTCCGCCAATCATGTGGCTGCTTCTTTCTGCTTGCTTTTCTTGTCACGGAAGACAAGCAGGAGGCAGCCGAGTAACATGGGCCTGGTAAGTTATTCCGAGGCCAGATTTTGTGAGTCTATTAGGTGTTTCCCTTTCAGCAAGAAGAATTTTGGTCTAGGTGGGTTGACATACTTTTAACATGAGAAAAATCAATTGTTTCAATATAGCTGTCTGGCCTTTAAATAAAAAAATATTAAATGGCTACTAATTCCATTAAATAACTGCACAATTGGGTTACAAACAGTTTCTCAGGATATGTAGCAGTCAGCTGCTATACAGATTCTTTAGGAATGTAATAATATCTATGAGCCTCTTTTGTCGAACATATTATCACTATTACATTATACTATGAAATAAAGGATAGGGAGAGAATAAAGGCTTTGAAAACGCCCTTTTCCCGCAATCAGGCATATAAAAGGAACAAGACTTCTGGGTAAATTGCCATGTTTCAATGAAGCTTTTAGGAAGCCTATATCTTCAGAAGACTTTTTAAAGATATAGCTTCCTAAGATCTCCATGGAAACATGGTACATTCCGACTCTTTCAGAGGGAGATTCAATAACAGTTCTTATTTAAATGGTGCTAATTGTGTTTGCCCCAACCATCAGGATTAGCTTTCAAATGTCTACATAAGTTCTGATTGTTTGCTTAATAATAGCGAAGAACATCCAACTAATGCACAATACAGCCCTGTGTGATAATCGTCACCATGTCTGAACAAATTGAAGTTTAAGAACAGTTGAAATATTGATATATTGCTCATTAATAAATGTAACCTCAATCCAAAATCCACCTGATTTGGCCTTTACATTTTACTATAGGATTAACAAAGCTCGTGTTTTTCTTCCCCTGTGAGGAGTTAAACATAGTATTATAGGAAACAAAGACAACCTACAACGTGGTCTGACGGCTCCTACTTCATAATCTACAGTATAAACTCGAGTATAAGCCAACGTACTATTTTTGCTTGAGAAGTAGGAAATCGTGATTGACCTCGAGAATAACAGAGGGTGAATTAGACGCTACTCCTTCCTGAATTGTTCTGAGGCTTTAGTTGCCCTTTAAATGGACAGCAGCACTCCCATCGAGTAATAAGCCAAATCCAGGTATGGACAGTACTGTATGGGACTTCCTGTGTCCATTTAAAGCAACGAAAGCCTCAAACAATACTTGCTTTAGTGGCTAGGGAGTTGTAATTTTCCAAACATCATGCATGGCAGGAATTTGGGGGTTTACTGTACTGTATGGGATTACTTTCCTGCCCCTTACCCCTTTACCCCCCGTTCGTGTTCCGGTACCATTACCACCTGGGCAGTCGTGTCAGTCCAGGTAAGGTACTTTAAGTATTGTTCATGTGAAATCCATCCGCTGCACCACTCTCGCCGCATCTCCACCTGACATCACTACTCAGAGCTGGTTTGAAGACGGAGCCAGAGTACTGATGTCCTGTAGAATGGGGAGCAAACAGCAGACGATTTCCCTCTGAGGTGGGTGACGTCGATATAAGCCAAGTTTATTTCTGCTTTTCTCAAGTATAATCCGGTATATACTGATGTGAAACTTCGTGGTAACGTAAAGGACCACTTTACTTCCTACTTTTCCTCCTCCTCCTGTATTAACATATGCTCTCCAAGTCAAGAGATGGGAGAAGAATCAGCGACACACACTTGGGGAAGGCGCCAGTGAGCAGCAAGTCGTTCCTTGCTCGAGTATGTGTCCCTTTAATTTCCTTATATTAAACTGCAAGGGGTTGGGTTATATCTTACCATTAACTATAATGAAATATCTCGTAATGTAAACCTGGTTAAAAAAAAAAAAAACAAAAACATACATAGTATTTTATCAGGAGTGTATCTCTTGTGGATACGTGAACACTGAAATGGCATCCTTGATGCGCCCCCTGTTTTAAAGGGAGTACGTCTTTGGGAAAAGGAGATAAATGGCCTCGTCGTTCGAACGGAAGTCCATAGAATCTCTGTGCAAGGTTGTGTATAAAGAAGTTAACTTGGTTGCGACACCTGCCCAGACTCTCGCGCGATACCTAGGAGGAAGAATGAACGTTGCAATAATAAGTCGACAGGCGAGCGCTGTTCAGATTCCTGATCCGTTTTGCAACCTGTGAAGAAAATGTGGCTTCTGCACTCCGTGGCTTGTGGTGGAGTGTGTCCTGCCCGTATCTCACAATCCTGAATTCCAGTGAGCTCTGGTAAACCAGATGTCAGACTGTAGGAATGCAATTTAATGGAGGAATCATTTTCATTCCCGAGCAATAAATATCTTCATTCACATCATGGGACTGCCATGGAGAACACAAGTGTTTTACATTCAAATTACATCCACTTACATACATCACTGAGTGACTGTAATAAAGGAGAATTCTTCTCCACGAACTTTATATTTAAACCTAATAAACCAGTTAGACAGTCTATGAACGTAATTTGACTTCTAATATCCTATAATTTACGTAGGGGATACATTTATCCCTTATAATAATGAGTGGTACCTCATATTTTCCCTGTTATTACTCAGTATGTTTCCTTGTACCTTTTATGGATACAGAACTCCTCGTGACTTCTAATATCCTTATAATACATATGGGAATTACAGTACCCTTTAATACCTGAGTTGGACCCAGAGTTTCCCTGATAACTCGCTCGGTAGGCCCTTGTACGCTTTATATAGACACAGAACTTCCTCATTACTCTAATATCCTTATAATTTACAGTAGGGGATACATTATCCTTATACTAATGAGTGGCTTTTTACCCATAGTTCCCCTGATACTAGTCTGTGTCCTTGTAAACCTATCTGGACACAGAACTCCTCAGTTACTTCTAATATCCTATAAATTACGTCGGTGATCAGTATCCTTATAATCATGGGTGGTACCCAGAGTTTTCTCCTGTATAACTCAGTCTGTGTCCTTGTACCTTTATATGGACACAGAATCCTCATGACTTTAATATCCTTATAATGTACAGTAGGGGAGACTTATCCCTTATAATACATGATGGTGCCCAGATTCCTGTTTTACTCATTCTAATTGTCCTTGTACCTTTATATGGACATAAACTCCCTCAGTGGCTTCTAATATCCTTATAATTTACATTAAGAGGTACCAATCTAAAACGGCGTTGTACTTGCTCCACCCCTACACCCCTTTAAAGTTCTATTAACTGCATGTCCATATGTAGCATCGTGAAGAAAAACAATCAGATCTTTTTTCTTATGCGAACTGCAGTGTTTAAAAAATGTTTGTGGTTATTAAAGTTAATTCATTTAACAATCCCCTAACTCTTGCATAACTGCTCATTTAGAAATCCAATTAATATATACAATTAGATAAATAAGATTAGTGATTCTCTGTTTAGCGCCCGGGGGAAAAAAAGTTGATTGCAGAAAACCCAAATAAAAACACCAAGTTCCAAAAAAAATTGTAATAAAAAAATTGGTAATAAAGACAAACGCGTTTCACCACAACAGGCTTCCTCAGATCATAAACTTTATCATCTTTTATGATCCTGAGAAGCCCCGTTTTTGTGGCAAACGCGTTGATTTCTTTTTTTTTTTTTTATTGCAATAAAATCATTTATTTAAATACTTTCTAAGTGATTTTAAAGCTCTATCACTATTTTTCTTATGCCACAATACAACACTTTTAAAAAGAAAGAAGTGGTGAGGCCAGCCCATGTTTAATATTGGATAAAGAGGGAGTGGTAAACCTGTTACTGTTACTGGGCCTATAGGAACAATGCGAAGATCTAAAATTACCAAACTCTACAACAAATAGTTTTATTTATAATCATAAAATCATTTTTAAACTGATTTTAATATGATCCTTGATTTTAATGAATGTTTTTCTCTCTTTTGTCCTTTCTTGTTCCTCTTATTCGATTCTACTACTACTCAGTTATCTGCGCAAACCAGGTTTCTTTATTACAACATTAGCTAAATAAGTATTATTTTGTAGCTATGGTTTATCCACGTGATCTGACAAGTGGCAGGTGTAAGAATTAATTGTGTGAAAAATTCTGGTGTAACCAAAGCATCGCAAAATATTAGTCCAGTTACCATTACATATTTACCAATGACAGAGGCTCAGGACGATGGTTGTGTTTTCCTTGAAGGTTTATAGGCTTGCAACAGAGATCGACAACAGTGAACGCCTGGTTGGTTTCTCTCCCCCATTTATAACGTACGCCATGTCCTGAGTCAGCACAACGAGTCACGGTCTCCCTCTGGGACCAACGAGATATTAAGGAACAGAAGTGAGGGTTTCCATACACTTGCAGAGTCCACCAATGCGGCTTATGTGCCTAAAAGTGTCAAACAAAATTGCCCCTTGGGGCCTCTAATGGACTGCCCAATCATCGCAGAACCACGGTGTGTACCGACCCTTAATCTGTCCGCATTCAATCCCGGATTTTAGCTTTTTAATACTTTTTACTCGTCTACTTCATTAGAAAACATCTGATTGCTGCTGCCAGAAGACTAAGGCCACAGGGAAACAGTTGCCTCTCTCGGTACACAAGCCCGCAATTTTTCCGTAAGGTAACGAAGTCTAACAGGGTCGTTTATATCCATAAAGGAGAACTACTTTTAAAGCTACTCCCGACATCTGGTTGTTCCATCAGAAACTTTCCAAATTCGATATGGACACTGTGTCCAGTAGTGCGCAACATGATGTTAATCGTTTGGCGATCGCAAGAGTCCAAGTACTTAAGTAGCGACGGCAGCACCTCACAGGAAAAAAAGAAGATTGAAGTTTAGAAGCCTTTTGTGGTGCCACAAACAATAAAACAGTCCAGCGTCTCCCACCAAAACCACGAACCTACTTGATAAGAACTACACATATTGGTTACACTGCAACCTACTTAGCATCGTCCTTCCTGGCTGGGTTATACTTCCTAAGCATTCTGCTAAGGTTTATCCTTGAAGAGCCCCGTCAACCATATTCTACTTGGATCTTTCTTGGGTATCGGAGGAAAGGACAGCTCCACCATCCTGTTAATTCATAACGGATATAATCTGTACAGGTATCAATCACGTCAGGGAATTGTGGGCTTTATTAACCTCCAACCACTGCAAAAACCCAACACCATAAAATGAGGTCGAACCAACACGGTGACTTATGGTTGGAAATAGGGCAGTACAGGGGTCATTTTTATACCAATATTCCAGGGCATTTGTTTATGTTTCTCAGATGGAAAACACAGAATCGGAGGCCATGATCAGCCTTAAAGCCAGTACCCACCCCCCACCTGTACTACAATAAACACTGACTAATGGAATGCAAACAGAAAGGTATGGAAGGACTGTATGACGATCGGGCTCCTCCAGGTCTCACCTCTGATCTCTCCCCCTCTGTGGGAGCCGGTCGAAAGGCACTGAAACAGACCCCCGCAAGTCCAATCCTTCCTGAGCCAAGCTTGTCCCTGAATCTTAATTAGCTGCAGTGCTAACATTCCTGAACTAAAGACGTCTTCCCCCACCTGTATAGAGCACATTATACCAGGTGATTCAATTTCCTCCCCACGTCTTTCTCATCCACCTTGTTACATGTTCCCATCATCTATAGCCACAGCCTGGAATATTCTTAATCGAATCCGGCTGCGCGCCATTAATCTCCTCCCTTCCTTTAATCCGTGCACCTTATCTCTATCTGCATTCCCAGTCTGTATTGCACAATTTTTACACAGAGCTACTAATGTACCTTGAACATTGGAGTTTTATTTCTTCCCCCTAATGGATCTCGTTGAACCATGTAATTTGCAGTGGGACGGCGTTGAGTTGAAGAACGAACGGCCTTCGGGAATAAAGACAAGGGGCGTTAATTTTGGTTTGAAAAAAAAGGTAAAAGCCTATGGAAACAGCAAAAATTCTGTCTGTCCCATGAATCTCTGTGTAGCGGAACGTTGTCTGAAATGGTCAATCCAGTCACACAATGGGTCCAAGTCTAAGTGACCCAATGTGGGAGAAGAGAGAAACTAAGGGGGGGGGGAAACAAGGGGTTTCCTATGGTTTTTTGACATCTGACACAACTTTTCCAAATTTTTGGCGCCTATTTGCCATGGGGTGGGGAGCAGGTGAAGCAGGCGGGCTCCTCAGGGAACATAGGCGTGGCTGTGGAGGTGGTTGTTGGTGGACAGACTAACACTGATTTGGTGACTTGGTGCTGAAATGTAGTATTGCATAAGAGGATTTTTTTAACCGACGGCTTTAGTGTTTCGCAGGGCACTGCCCATGCGCAATGTTTCAGTTTGCTTCATGGTTAATGGGCCCCCCTGTAATCCTCTCTCCTTTATTATGAAGCCCCAGATCTTCTCGAATTAGGCACATATTTTCTTTCTTACATCACTACGGAATCACATAGGCAGAGTTAAAAGGATGTTTTGCTCAATGCATTTCTTTTGGCCTCTCTCTGCCTTTGAATTAGCCGTGTTGTTAAGGGGGCGTAACAATTCCTGTCTCCTCTAACTGTCCACGCAAGCTAACACGCGAAGAAACATTCCTCCACCCACCCTTGATCAGCGTTGGATTACGTAGGCTGTATCCAAACAACATGCACTTCAAGTTTTGTTTTGACTGTAAGGGATGAGGAGGATAGAGGTCTTAAACATACTTCCCACCAGCCAATGAGTGCTTTGTAATCTCAATCTCGGCCCGGGTCCAGCTAGGTGGCACACGGTTGTAAATGTTGAGTAAGGCGACTTCATATGCCTGGACATGTAATGGGCGTGATGTTTTCCTTTTGTATTGTCCTTTAAGGCTAATAGATCGCCAACTTCATATGCAAATAAGGACAAAGCCTTAATGGGTAGTTTCATGTGTTACCATGATAACCATCTAGTTTCTTTATATAAACCGTAAATTGGAAACAAACCTTCAACGTTTTTTCATTGGCCACCACGCTCGGATTCAGGGGAAGGCCGAACACTTGCTCTTTCTTAAACAGGGAGTTGGGACTCGTTCCATTCCTTCTTTAGAGCGACCTAAACCATTATCCAACATCAGATTCATATATATATAGAACGGGTTTAATTGGTGCCAACATGAACCTCGTCCAGTTGCCATTGTTTTTCCCACATTTGAAATTAGGAAATAGTAACTAACTAACTCGCACCTGTCTAGGCCGCTCCGCTGGCCTTGCGGACTTTCTCGCTTGCTCTCTCCCTCCCAAACCACCCCCCCGAACCTTGCGGTCAGGTTTGCGTCTGGTTTTCAAGCTCCTCGCGGAGCCCCCCCTTCCAGCATACGCACAGGAGGGCCCCCAGGCTGTGCTTTGTAGCGTGGTTCCCAAACCAGGATCCTTCAGCGAGTCTTTCCAGTAGCACTAAAAAGTCAATTTTATTACCCAACCAAACACATACAGCGAATATGCAAACATTTTCATTGATAGTACAGGGTGGGGTTATAAAAGGATGACATCATATAGCATGAATAAAATGAATGACCAATATAACATCACTTAACCGTACCAATATCCCAAAAATGTGCAATTCGACATTCCCCAGGGGCTCGTCTTAGCGGAACTTACCAGTGGGGCTAAATCTACAATTACAGTTTCCATATTTCAAAGGCCTAAGAAGGAGACAGATTTGTTTAATAATAACTAACCTCAATTTATTCTCCAGAATCTGAAAAAACACCCACAACACCCCCAATCTATATAAATACCATTGCATTAAAAGTGCATGGAGTAAATGAAAGCCTCTGAAGAACTGGTGAATGTGCAATGACTTGGCCACAACCGTCCTGACCTCAGTCACATGGTTTTCCTCGTTAATTCGTCCTTAAAAGGATTGCACAGACTACCAGCGATGTGACCCACCGAGTTTCTGTCATGCCTTTAGGAACATGCATGTGTAAAGGACATAATAACTGTGCAATACTGACAGCTGCAATACTGAAATCACACACTCGAATGAAAGTGAAGACACAGATTGCTGGTTAAGATTCTCTGTCCTTCTGATTAAGTGTTGTTTGGAGGGGCTTTAGTTGTCTTTAAAGGATTATTAAATGGGCACCGTTATTTGTGGTGAAGAACCGCATTCTTACCTGACAAACTGGGGGAGGTAATATTCTTCCAGTTCAACATGTCACTCATACCCTGTTCCACCATTCAACCGCCATTGTGCGAATTCTTGATCAGAAAACCAAAAGCCATCAAGTACGTTAAGTGATGTCGCTGGCCCACGTGTGCCATAGAAGCGATGCTGTGTTCTAGAGATCGCCACCCTGAATACAGCAGCTCCAAGGCACTGACTGCAGGCAGAGATGGCCACTCGTGGATCAGAACAGTAGATGTCCCCCTAGAATTGAGGCTACGTCCCAGTGCGGCCACTGGCCGGATTTTCGGAAGACTGTTTCTGTGCTCGCGACATAGCACTTTCTTCTTCTCCCATAATAACGATCTTCTCTTTAGATAACCTGAAGATTGTTCATTGGATAAACAATCAAACCACACGAGAAAAAAAAAGTTATAATATTTACAGAGAAACCAATAAGAGGAAGATCCGTATCACTGATCAGGTAAGACCAGGGGTCCCAACTCTAATTTTTTTTTTTTTAAGAATTAGTGCCTTAATCACTTGTTCCTTACCTGCCCCCAATGTAACTGCTGACAACACACTAATGACTGCGCGATTCCCATGCTGCCTCCCTCTGCACCCGCTCAAGTTTCTAAACTCCTTGATCAGGGGTCGGAGCGGCAACCCTGGAAAAAGGGGTGAACGGGGGCAATGCTTATATCTGTAACATATCTGGTTAAATCCATGTAATCAAAGTGCTAGTAAGAGCAGTTTAGGGTTAGGGCAAATAGCTTTCACCCCCACGCACAAATTTTGCAGATCACTAATAACAACCCCCACGCAGGCCCGTTTTCTCATTAACGACTTTCTATCTTCCTTTTCTCCACAGTGCGGCCAAGTCCAGGTATCTACCATACAAACCCCTCTGGTCCTCCCCCATTCCTAACCATCTCCTTTACGGCCTTGTGAGTCCGGTTTCTTTTCAACTTAAAGCTAAGGAAGGCCTGCAGCAAAATTCGATTGGAAAACAATTGGCCTGTGTGGTGGCTAGCTTCAGGCACAATGGGGATATATATGAACAGTTGAAATAAGTCTGTAATATGTTGGCAATTTTATTAAGGGGTATCTCCACTTATAATTTCAAGGTTTAGGCATCTAGTTCTATTGAAGAACGGGAGTACCCGGAGCTGCGGCTTACCTTCCGTTCTTCAATAAACAAGCAGGAGACTGGTAGCAGTTAAAAAAAAGAAAAAGGAAACTTACCGCGCTGCTTCGCGCAGTCCCCCCCCTGCTCTTACTCTGACATGTCCCGACGGACCTTGTCTTCTAATGCGCATAACGGCATAGCGCATGAATGTGGATTTTTTATCCACTTGATTAAATTTGTTTCCCAATACAATGTTAATACGCATGCAGGGACCCAACCAAATGTAATTTCTTGGCAAGACGAGAGAAAAGGACGTAGTCTTCTTTCTTCTCTAGATCGTCCACATTGTGCCAATACGCAAACCCTTGGTCGGAAGTGGGCGGGACGTACTCAATAAACGCAGAGCAGGGGAAGTCGACCTTTAAAGAAAGGAAATGAACGATCAATTCAATATGGAGGGGCGCTAGAAGAACACTTCCTCTGTGAATGCGGCGTTCCCTCTCGTTACTTCTGAAACTCCGCTCGCCGCAAACCTCCATGCAAACACTTCCGGGGCAGGAATCTTGTGCATGTTTGTAATAACAATTTTAATAATAAATACATTATAATGGGAGCACGGTAAATTATATCCTAATTAATAAGAGAATGTACATTTCCATTCTAAATTCAAAACCTTAATGGAAATTCCCATGCTTAAAAAATGAGCCCAATACACTAATGTAAGATCTAATACACTTATCCAATACGTATAAGAACGTAGGTACCAACAATATGTTCATGTTAACTAGCCCTTTAATACTCATTCTGGCCTTGCAACTTCCTACACTGTAACAGAAGGTCTTTCTAGGTAAGCGCGCTAGGAAAGGGTCACCACAATAACACACGACTACAGTTCTAGGAGCCATTGTCTGTTCCGAATAAACGTGGTTTCAAACAAAAACCAAAAATACGGACGCGATACAGTGCCGCCATCTGTGTAAGTGGAGGGCTGCAATCCCATCCTGCTTATGTCTATTTGTGAAGGCATAAGAATTCCATCCAATGGCTGACAAGACAATTTGGGCCTTACCTGCACACGATTTGCCTGGCAGTTTGGATTTTGTATTCCTGCCGGATGCAGGTGAGGTTGGAACCACATTGGAACCCTGTCCAGAGATTAAGAAGTTTTGGTTCCACCAATCCTTCAACTTTAAACCACACCACAAGAGAGCCCTTAAAAATCAATTACCCATCAGCCCTCAAACGCAGAGCATTGCCCGACACCTTTTTACGTGGGCAAGGACCATTTGAGAGACCGTTCTGTGAATGGAATTAAAGTGGTAACCACTGATATCCAGATGGCGACCAGCAAATTCAGCAAAGAAGTGTAAATTTCTTTCCTGCTGATTTTGAACCTGATTGGATAAATTAATCACACCAGTAAGTTGATCGGGTCAAAATATTAATTTATCGAGCCTAACAACACAGGCAAAATTGTTTCAGCTCTTGAATAACCTGGCCCCCCCTTCCTAATACAGGTGGGAGAAAAAGAATAACGAATGTCCCCCCTTATCTGATGATACCCATGGTGAGACCTAAACCACTAGGCTTCACCCCTGTTTTCCTGAAGGAAATGAAGAAGAGCCATTAAACAGCACTTTGGAACCTACTGGTCTGGCATCGCCCCTAAACGTCTCCAATTGGCTACTGTCGTCCAGGACTCCTCTAAAAGGCAGAACAAACGCTGGTGTATGGTGTCTTTGTCAGGGCAACTAAGAATCCAGGAGTGAGAACTGGCAGTTCAGTTCATCCTGGTACTAGAAGTGGGATATGATTAATTTGGGTATTGCTGCCCTTTAAACTAAAACTTCAACCTGGGTTAATGGAAGGTTATGGGTGGCCATACATATAAAATTTTACTTACCCGACCGAGCGTCTTATTCAATCCTGCCGGCAACCCCAGCCTCTCCCTTCTTCTATGTAACCCGCATCCATGAATCGGGATTTGCGATCGCATGTTGATCCATAGAAGAACAGAGAGGCGGTTCCGCAGGATCGTATCGAAGGACGGGGGGAGCGCTCGTTAGGTAAGTAAAATCGAACAATGTATGGGCCACCTTAATGCTGCAATTTCAGGCCAACATGAACACACCTGGAATGAACCTGGGAAGCTTTGACCTGTCGCGTTTACCCATAATTGTACATAACTCCCTTAATTTATTCATCATTTATTTCTCATTTCAATTTTCCTCTAATGACTTTCAGTTTAAGTTACGGTTAGGTTAATTAATCATATACATTAGGGTTACTCTCGGAACCAATAAAATGGTCAACTCAGGACTCGCTGCAGGAACAAACATTGGGGAGGGGATTCCCATGGTTCCCTGGCCAGAGCCACTGCCCTTGGCTGTGTCAGATGCAGCATTTCTAAAAACAGGCCCGCGGTATATAAGGACATCGACTGAACAAGAGAATGTTCACATCTTCAGTCCATGCACAAGGAAACCTTTTAAAGCAGAAGATGCTTATTTTAAATGTATATAATAAATGCACACCAGTACTATATTTTATTAAATACCTGCAGTGACATAAATACAAAGCTGGCATCTGGGCTCAAAGGTCTCCACGCTAGTATTGTGGGTAAAAATTAAGACCCATTACACCATAAAGAGGACTTTCAAAAAACGAGACTAGAGCTAAGCTAGGTTTCCAATTATTTGTTTTTAGTTTGGCCATTTAAGGACAATCGTCTGACTGAGCTCTACAGTGTCATTTGATTGGTTCTTTGAAGGAGGATCAATACACTTTCAGGTCAACCAAAAGCCTGCAGTCCTTTCCTTTATAATAAATAAGCCCTGGTCACATCTCTGGGCTGCAGCATGTGAAGCAATGATATTGTTAGAATGCTCAAATTTTCCTGCTTCCATTGGTTTTGAAGTGACATCCATGACTCTCTGCTCCAGTCCCTCTGCTCCTCCCCTCCACCCTGGGGGAGAAGCCTTCGTCAGTGAGAATAATGCAGAGGAAAGGAAGTCCAGTTCACTCAAAATCATGGAGGATCACACCCCAGATGTTAATGGTTCGTAATAAATTTAACACATTAATCCTTGGGTGTGCGCTCTTGATGAATTGGACATTGATACCCTTTGGGTAGGTTTTTGGGAAGGATCTTCCGCTACTACCTATGTGCATATGATTTCTTATACTAAAGGAAAACGGAGTACTTGAAACTGAAATGAGAAGAGGAGACTGTTAGTCAGGCAAAGGCTGGTCACATGGCTGAGTGTTCAAGCAAGGAAGTAAACATGGTTACCTTTTCCAGCAATAACTTTTCAACAATGTTTCCCTAGGGATGTCCACTAGGGTTTATTTTAGAAGGTCTGGTGGAAGGTTTTTACAACCTGAGCCACCCTGGTTAGCACTGATATGCTTGGCAGCGCTGAATCCTGGTTCGATTCCACCCTTGGACACATCTGCAAGGAGTTTGTAGTTCTCCCCGTGCTTGCGTGGGTTTCCTCCGGCACTCCGGTTTCCCCCCAATCATAAACATACTGATAGGTTGTATGTGTCAAATAAATGTGCATAGATTGTAAGCTCTTCGGGCAGGGCTGATGAATGTAATACATGTAATTGGAAAGCGCTCGGGGATTTGTAGCGCTATATGAATCCACAACAATAATAATCTCACTAGTTAGGTAAATTGAGGCCACTTGTTTTGTCCATTTAAGTTCAATAGTGATGTAAACATAACACAAAAATCTCAGACAGAACACCCCACTAAAAAACACAGTGTAATAGTTTGGGTAGAAAATCAGCTGAATTGGTTTTTTTTAGGTCACAATGCAAGTTACAAACATAAAGGAGTACCTACCGATACAGTAGTGGGCGCACACACCCTGTCATTTGCAATGCATAAAACACAATAAATATAAAAAACAAACCAGTACCGAGTAAATATCAATTCCTAGTCACCAAAAGGTTCATTGATGGGTCTGTGTCTCTTTCCTTCCTTCTGTTAAAAATTAACTGCCCTTCATATATTAAACTTGACCACATACAAACTACCAATTTATCGACATTTAAAGGGCATCTATAGTGGGAAAATGAACTTTTTTTCTTTCTTTCCATGTTTCTATATTCCCCACACCCCCCAGAGTGTTCTTCACTTTGTTCAGATTCCCTCTCTGTCCTGATATACACCAGTTAGAAGACTACTTGTTTGCATATTCTCTACTCCTACTGGAGACGGTCAATCAAAATCCCTGTGACGTGAATCCCACCGTCCCTGCTCTTGTCATAACATAGAGATACAGCAACTAGCATGGGGATAAAGGTAATCTTTGATGGAGATATCAGGCTGCACTTGACCCCCCTTCTTAATGGCTTTTTCATTCCATTCACTCACTGATTGTATGATGGTCACAAAGTGAGAGATTCGTAAACTTTACTGATCTCCTTCTTCCGTTCTCCAGACCGCTTGCTTTCTATTGGCCACTGTGCGTGGTGTGTTTTTTAAGGATGTTGAAATTTTAACTCCTACTCTGCATCTGATAAGCTTGTCGTTAGCCGGAGTAGACTGACGGAGGTACAGAGGGGAGGGGAAGGGTGGGCGTGCTGGCACCAGATCTGACACCAATGGTTTTAAACAGAGTCACTGACAGAGATAGATTAAGGCAGTCACGAGTACAATGATTAACTTTGCAAAGGAGCAATGTGTTTTTTTCACTACAGATGCCCTTTAAACTATTAAGGTTCGTCTACCCCTATTACACGAAGAGGTTCACCCAACAGAGGGATAAATTCATGCTTTTCTGCAAGGCTATCAACATAGACCCAGGAATATTTAATGGATAGTTCACTTGAAATTTTGAGGAAGGGGAGATAAGGGCCTATTACCTTCGTTTCCGGCTTAAAGTCAAAAAAATTTCATAAACTTTTCCCTTAATTCTGAACTACGGACCAAATGAGGTTTGACATTTAACAAACATTGCGATGCACTGGTTAGTAAATTGAATGAGAAAGTAGTCAATTCACATGATGTTCTATTTCTCCTGAACATAATCTGGTCTAACTGCTGAAGCCCCATTGGAACTCTCACCTAAAAGTTCTGGATTGGTGCCCATTTGGAACACTTACCGCTAAATTAAACAAGCGGGATAGAGACGCGACCCAACATTCTCTGGTCCCTTCCCTGTTGTTGACATCCGGGGAACCTCCGCTATTAGATGTAAATACCCATAAATCGAGGAGCTGAAGAACAGATTCTAATGCAACTGTGCGAGCTGAATGGGAAATATGAGTTCTGGGAAAGAGCAAAAATAACGCCAAGCTCCGTCAATACTTATGCGATGGGGGTTTTCGTATATGAGTGGTTTTGTTTGTACGTTAAAACACAGGGGTCCTTTAATAAGAATAATTGCTGTAAATCAAGTTGAGTTTAGCTGGAAGCTGCAGCTTTAAAAACAAAACTGTTGGCCTTCTTTTTCTTAATGCCCTCCAGAGCCTTTTGCCGCTTGAAGTTTGCTGACATCTTTGTTCTGCTAGCTGATGTTTCTGATTACTTTACCCTGGCCACTAGGTGAGCTGGGTTATGTATACTGTGTTTATATATCCTAATGGAGGGTGATGTATTCAGTTTGTAAACGGCACTGATTAGAACTGTAAGGTTCGAAACGTTGTGCTTCACTCCTTGATAAAAAAAAAGCAATTCTAGCATCTAAGCTAGTTGTGGGCTCTCTTGCCTCCATCTTCTATTATAATGGTATGCATTGGGACAGTGGTGGATTCCAGACGCAAGGAGTGATCCCTGAAACAATTTTGATACGACCTACAGCCCAAGGTACTACCAGCATTTTATAGGTTTTTTTAAAGCTGCAGCTTCCAACTAAACGTTACGCAATGCTTATAACTTTAAACATCCCAATAGATAAACATAGTATGCACAGAGTTCCTAGATACTTACAGCTCATCCCACTTTACAAGGTAAAAAGAAGCTCTTATATGTCCCCACTTTCTTGATTGAAAACTGGCTGAATATGTCTTTTCCATTGTTGAAGACGGGAAACATCCGGAATACTTCTCACTAAATAAAAGTACAGACATCAGATCCCCCGATAATCAATACTGTGATAAACCAATAGTAAACAATATCTCCACCAGGACACCAGAGCAGTGGAATTCCTGTGCGGCAAATATTTAAATTGGAACATGGTCCGAGGAGTCCGGGCTTCTTTAACCTGGCGGCTTCCGGGTGAGCAGTGACAGCATTGCCGAAGTGCAACTGAAGCATGTATAAGGAGGCAGTACGTGACCAGCGCTAAAGGCCTTCTGCAAGGGGCTTCACACTCAGCACCACCTAGAACCAACCAAGTGCTGGAAAAGGATCTGGTGTTAAACTCAACTCCTGCACTCGAACATGGTCACGTACTTACTGTTCCAGAGAATGTTGATCTGACGCCTCTCAGACCTGGACGCAACCTACAAAAATTTAGATTTTTGTAAAGTTTTTTGTCTAAATCTAGCAAATATTATTTATAAAGGAATACATGGGGCAGATTAGATGGACTGTGGTCTTTATATAACCCCAATTACTATGTTACGCTATGTAACTGTTATACAGACATTATGGGTAGGGTATAAAGGTTGGAGTAGATGGACGTATGTCTTTATACAACCTCCAATACTATGTTACTATGTAACTGTTATACAGACATTGTGGGCAGGGTATAAAGGTTGGACTAGATGGACGTATGTCTTTATACAACCTCCAATACTATGTTACTATGTAACTGTTATACAGACATTATGGGTAGGGTATAAAGGTTGGACTAGATGGACGTATGTCTTTATACAACCTCCAATACTATGTTACTATGTAACTGATATACAGACATTATGGGTAGGGTATAAAGGTTGGACTAGATGGACCTATGTCTTTATACAACCTCCAATAATAAGTTACTATGTAACTGTTATACAGACATTATGGGTAGGGTATAAAGGTCGGACTTGATGAAGTTATTTCTTTATACAACCTCCAAAACTATGTTACTATGTAACTGTTATACAGACATTATGGGAAGGGAATAAAGGTTGGACTAGATCGACGTATGTCTTTATATAACCTCCAATACTATGTTACTATGTAACTGTTATACAGACATTATGGGTAGGGTATAAAGGTTGGACTAGATTGATGTATGTCTTTATATAACCTCCAATACTATGTTACTATGTAACTGTTATACAGACATTATGGGTAGGGTATAAAGGTCGGACTAGATGAAGTTATGTCTTTATACAACCTCCAATACTACTGAACATGTAACATGTTTATATAATAAAAGATTAATTTTGAACATGTAACAGGTTTATATAATAAAAGATTAATTTAAACACGTGTTTATATAATAAAAGGTTAATTGTAAACATGTAACATGTTTATATAATAAAAGATTAATTTTGACTCTTCATAAAAAACGGATAATCACAGACATGTATAGTGTATTGTAGACTAGAAGAACTCCCCTTTACGGAGTATATTACTTACCCAATTACAGTCGAAGATCTTGTTATGGTCTTATTTGGTGATTTACTAAAAATATGATCGTTTACAGCAGAACTGCCCCAATCATAAGTCTCCAATCCTGGAATATTCGTATTCTCTCATTACTTCCCAGATCTTTAGATGACAGGCAGAAATTGTTGGTGTGAGATGAAGATCTGCTAGTGGTACCACACACAGGACAATCAGATATATCAGCCACCTTGATAGGATTAGCTACAGTTGAAGAACTTAGCATTGCTTTCCCTATAGATGACAATGTATCCTAATACAGGTTAAAGGATGAGAGAGATTCCCCAGCAGTCAGTGGTACAGGTTGGACATAGAGGATTAAGAGATTTTCACCTTCTTCTGTAGATCAGTGTAAGGGAGCGGAAATCAACCATCATTTATAGAGGACCCAGAGACAGGATCTGTACATTAAACTGAATATAGACACACGCACCTGGGGCTCTCTATTACTGTCACAGGTCTCTTACTGAACAGATAGTACTGTCACCGTCTCTACTGAACAGTATACTGTCACCGTTCTCTAGTGAACAGATATTACTGTCCCCGTCTCTACTGAACAGGTAAATATAATGTCGTAATTTTATATAATGGCCCAGAGGGATTATGTTAGATAACGGTTCTTTTATATAATATAGACTTGATAATATGTTGTTAGTTAATAATTTACACAATCTGCTATGGCTCCTTCCATTACACTCTCTACAGATCAATTTGTTAGATATTTTGGGAAACACGAGTGAAGAGAAAAAAACTATAGTTAAAGGGATATTTACAGACTCATGGGAAGTTATATTATTAGGTGAATGAAAAAGACTTAGTAGCCACCAGGACTCTTATAGTTGTATGTAATAGACCCAATACCAATGGGAGACTGTGCTAGTGGCGGAAATCTTGTACATAAAATATTGAAACTACCCGGACGGGTGACAGGAATATTATATATGTTAAATCGTTGACTTGTTGTCATTCTTTAATTCCACGTAAATCCTAAGCTTATATGCGTGGTAATGCTAAGGCAGATGGAATAGGAAAATAGACTGAAAATCTGGCAGCAAAGCCTCTCGTAGGTGAAGGACAAAAGGCGTTCATTGACAAAATAAAGTCACCACTAGCAAAAAACCAGCAAAAGAAACCCTTCGCTAAAACAACAAAGGCATAATATATACAAGAAATAATTAAGAGGAGAAGATAATATCAGAATAACAGAAATACAAGAACAGGAACTGTAAAATACGATTATAGAGAACAGGATTAGGATCAGAAAACGTCGCAAGGTGTACCAGAAATCAGGAAAGAAACAGGCTACTGGAGAGTAGGATCAGAAATTGAAAACAAAAAAAACTGGAGTGTATGGTCAGGAACGAAACAGGATTGGAAAGCAGGATTGTAAATAGAAACAGAATACTGGAGAGAAGAATCAGGATCCAAAAAAGATAGTAGAGAACAGGAGTCAGGAACTGAAATAGAATACTCAAAGCATGATCAAGGAACAGAACACAGAATACTGAGAGAAGAATCAGGAACAGAAGAAAAAGATACTGAAAGCAGGAGCAGGAACAGAAACCAGGTCGGTACTGGAAAGTAGGATCAGAAAATACTAGGAGAGCAGGATCAGGAAACCAAACAAGGATATGGAGAGTTAGATCAAGAAATGAAACATAATATGGAAGTAGGTTTAGAAAAGTGGAAACAGTTCTAGGTTCTAGAAAGCAGAAACAGGGGGAAACTGAAAACGGATATGGAGAGCCGGATCAGGACCCAACAGGATAATGAAAGAGGATTAAGAACTAAAACAGGGCCCAGAGGCAGGATCAGGAACAAAAACAACGATCACTGGGAGCAGGATCAGGAAACTGAAACAGGGATACAAAAGAGTAGGATCAGGAAATTAAATAGGGATAATGGAGAGCAAGCGTCAGGAACCAAAATGGGCTGATGAAACAGTTGTTGTACTGGAGAGCAGAATCAGAATTAAAGAAATATAACCCAAGAGGGAAAAGAAACAGAATACTGGATGGCAGGATCAAGAATGAAATGGGATATTGGCGAGAGCAAAGACCAGCAAACTGAAACAGTAATACATGAGAACAGGACCAGGGAACTGCAACAGAATACTGGGAGAAGCAGGATCCGGACCCCCAAACAGGATACTGGCGAGTTAGAATCAGGAACTTAAACAGGGGGGTAACTAGAGAACAGGATCAGCGAACCAAAACAGGATCCTGGAGAAGCAAAGATCAGAACCAAAACAGGGAAGCAGATAGGATTAGGACTGCCAACAAGGTATAGAGAAACAGACTGGAACCAAAACAGTATACTGAAAAGAAGGAGGATCAGGAACAGAACGAAAATGGAGGAGCAAGAGCAGGAAACCAAACAGGATAATGGGAAGTAGGAGAGGAACAGGAATCAGGAACCAAAACCACAATACTAGAAGTTCAAGAATTAGGCAACAGGTGGTACTAGAGAGAAACAGGATCAGGGGACCCGAAACAGGAAATGGAAAGTCGAAATAAGACAGCAACAAGGTACTTGAGTACAGGAATCAGAACCAAAAACAGGGGATATGGAAGTAGGTAGTAGGACCGCACAAGGGTCCTAAGAACAGGATCAGGAAAAGAAAAAGGATACTGGAAAGAAGAATTAGGACCGCCCCCAACAAGGAACTAAAGAACACGCTGCCAGTGAACCAAAACAGGAGATACTGCGGGAAAGTGAATAAGACCACAAAGGTTACTGAGTACAGATCAGAAACCAACACGGATAATGGAAAGTAGTATTAGGACCGCAACAATGTTCTAGAGAACCCAGGATCAGAAAAACTGGAACCAGGGATATGGAAAGTAGAATTTAGGACACAAGTTTGCAACAAGGTACTAAGGACAGGGTCAGGAACCCAACAGGGGATACTGGAAGTAGAATTAGGGGAGCAACCATGGTACTAGGAGAACGGGAAAGGAACCGGAAACCGGATACGGGAAAGTAGAACTGGACCAGCAAAAAAGGTACTAGAGAACAGGATCAGGAACCGAAAACAGGTACGGAGAAAGTAGAATTTAGGACAGCAACAAGGTGCCTAGAGAACAGGATCAGTAAACCGCAACAGGATACTGGAAAGAGAATTAGGAAGTAAAAAGGTGCTAGAGAACAGTCAGGACAAACCGAAAACAGGATACTGGAAAGTAGAATTAGGACAGTAACAAGGTGCTGGTGCTAGAGAACAGGATCAAGAACCGAAACAGGATACGGGAAAGAGGAATAGGACAGTAAACAAGGTGCTAGAGAAGAAGGATCAGGAAACCGAATAAGGATACGGGGAACGTAGAATTAGACTAGTAGTCAACAGGTGCTAGAGAACAGGATCAGGAATGAAACAGGATACTGGAAATTAGAATTAGGACAGTAACAGGTGCTAGAGAACAGGATCAGGAACGAAACAGGATTACTGGAAAGTAGAACTAGGGACCGCCAACAAGGTGCTAGAGAACAGATCAGGAACACGAAACGGAGATACTGGAGAGTAGAACTAGGACCGCAACAAGGTGCTAGAGAACAGGATCAGGAACCCGAAACTCGGAGTACTTGGAAAGTAGAACTAGGACAGCAACAAGGTGCCTTGAGACAGGATCAGCGACCGAAAAGGATAATGGAAAGTAGAATTAGGACAGCAACAAGGTGATAGAGAAAGCGATCGGACCGAAACAGGGGATACTGGAAAGTAGGAATTAGGACAGCAACAGGTGCTAGGAGAGAACAGGGTCAGGAACGAAAACAGGATATGGAAACAGAAGAACTAGCGACAGCAACAGGTGCTAGAGAACAGGATCAGGAAACCGAAAAGGATATGGAAAGGAGAACTAGGACAGCAACAAGGTATAGAGAACAGGATCAGGAACCGAAACATGGATACGGGAAAGTAGAACTAGGACAGCAACAAGGTACTAGAGATCAGGATCGGAAACCGAAACAGGAGATCCTGGAAAGTAGAACTAGGACCGCAACAATGGTACTAGAGAACAGGGTCAGGAACCGAAACAGGATTGGAAACGTAGAATTAGGACGTTACAAGGTACTAGAGGATCAGTATCAGGAACCGAAACAGGATACTGGAAAGTAGAACTAGGACGGCAACAAGGGTACTAGAGAAACAGGGTCAGCGAAACGAAAAGGATACTGGAAAGTAGAATTAGACGGTAACAAGGTATAAAGAACAGGATCAGGACCGAAACAGGGATACTGGAACGTAGAATAGGACGTTAACAAGGTTACTAGAAGAACAGATCCGGAACCGAAAAGGATAATGGAAAAGGAGAATTAGGACAGTACAAGGTAAAGAGAAAAGGATAAGGAACCGAAACATTGATAATGGAAAGTAGAATTAGGACAGTAACAAGTAGGACTAGAGAAACAGGATCAGGAACCGAAACATGATAATGGAAAGAGAATAGGACAGTAACAAGGGGGTATAGAGAAAACGATCAGGAACCGAAACAGGAGAATGGAAAGTAGAATTAGGAACAGTAACAAGGTACTAGAGAACAGGAGCAGGAACCGAAACATGATAATGGAAAGTAGAATTAGGACAGTAAACAAGGTACTAGGAGAACAGGATCAGGAACCGAAACATGATAATGGAAAGTAGAATTAGCCGACAGTAAAAATTATTCGGGTAATAGAGAACAGGATCAGGAACCGAAACAGGATAATGGAAAGTAGAATTGGACAGTAACAGGTACTAGAGAACAGGATCAGGGAACCGAAACCTATGTAAGGGGAACGTAAGAATTAGGGACAGTAACAAGGTACTAAGAGAAACAGGATAAGGACCGAAACGGGATATGGAAAGTAGAATTAGGACACTAACAAGGTAACTAAAGAACAGGATCAGACCGAAAACAGGATACATGGAAAGTAGGAATGGACAGTAACAAGGTACTAGAGAACAGGAGTAGGAACTGATGAAACAGGATACTGGAAAGAGAATTAGGACAGTAACAAGGTACTAGAGAACAGGGATCAGGAACCGAAACAGGATACTGGAAAGTAGAATTAGCGACAGTAACAGGTAATAGAGAAACGGAGATCAGGAAACCGAAACATGGATTACTGGAAAGTAGAATAGGGGGACAGAACAAGTGGGTACTAAAGACAGGATAAGGAACCGAAACAGGATACTGGAAAAGTCGGAATTAGGGACAGGTCAAAGAGGTACTAGAGAACAGGATCAGGACCTGAAACAGGAATACTGGGAAAAGTAGAATTAGGACAAGAAAACAAGTACTACGAGAAACAGGATCAGGAACCGAAACAGGATACTGGAAGTAGAATTAGGACAGTAAAAAGGTACTAGAGAAAAGGATCAGGAATGCTGAAACCGGATATGAAAGTAGAATTAGGACAGTAAACAAGGTACTAGAGAACAGGATCAGGAAAAAACGAAACATGATAATGGAAAGTAGAATAGGGACAGTAACAAGGTAATTAGAGAACAGGATCAGGACCGAAACAGGATTACTGGAAAGTAGAATATGACAGTAACACGGTACTAGAGAAACAGGATCCAGGAACCGAAACGGATTATGGAAAGTAGAATTAGGACAGTAACAATGGACTAGAGAACCAGGATTCAGGAACGAAACAGATAATGGAAAGTAGAATTAGGACAGTTAGCAAGGTTACTAGAGGAGAACGAACAGGAACCGCAACAGGATAATGGAAGTGAGAATTTAGGACAGTAACAAGGTACCTAAGAAAAAACAGGGATTCAGGAACCGAAACAGGATAAGGAAAGTAAGAATTTAGGACAGTAAAAAGGTACTAGAGAACAGGATCAGCCGAACACCGAAACATGATAATGGAAGAGTAGAAGTAGGACCAGTTAACAACGGTTTCTGAGAACAGGATCAGAACCGAAACGAAAACAGGATAATGGAAAGTAGAATTAGGACAGTAACAAGGTAACTAAAGAAACAGGATCAGGAACCGAAACAGGATAATGGAAAGTAGACTTAGGACAGTAACAACGGGGACTAAGAAACAGGATAGGAACCGAAACATGATAATGGAAAGTGTAGAAGTAGGACAGTAACAAGGAAACTAGAGAAAACAGGGATCGGGAAACCGAAAACAGGATCCTGGAAAGTTCGAATTAGGGACAGTAACAAGTATAATAGAGAACAGGATCAGGAACCGAAACCATGATCGTGAGAAAGTAGAATTAGGACAGTAACAAGGTACTAGAGAACAGGATTCAGGAACCGAAACATGATAATGAAAGTAGAATTAGGCAGTAACAAGGTTCTAGAGAAACGGATCAGGAAACCGAACAGGAAATGGAAAGTAGGAATTAGGACAGTAACAATCGGGAATAGAGAACAGGCTCAGGGAACCGAACAGGATACTGGACAAGTAGAAATTAGGACAGTAACAAACAAGGTCTAGGAGAACAGGATCAGGAACCGAAAAATGATAAATGGAAAGTAGAATTAGGGACGTAACAAGGTACTAGAGAAAAAGGATCAGGAACCGAACATGATAATGGAAGTAGATAGTTAGAATTGAGACAGTAACAAGGTAATAGAGAAACAGGATCAGGAACCGCAACATGATAATTGGAAAGTAGAAGAGGACAGTAACAAGTACTAAAGAACCAGGATCATGAACCGAAAACAGGATACTGGAAAGTTAGCATTAGGACCGTAACAAGGTACTAGAGAACAGGATCAGGAAACCGAAACAGATAATGGAAAGTAGATAGGATAAGTAACAAGGTACTAGAGACACAGGATCGGAAAATGCGCAACAGGATACTGAAAGTTAGAATTAGGACAGTAACAAGGTACTATTGAGACAAAGCTGGCACTCAGGAACCGAAACAGGATACTGGAAAGTAGAATTAGGACAGTAACAAAGGTACTAGAGAACAGGATCGGAACCGAAAACAGGATCCTGGCAGTAAGAATTAGGCAGTAACAAGGTACTAGCGCACAGGATCAGGAACGAAACAGGATATGCCCGAAAAAGTAGAATAGGACAGTAACAATGGGTACTAGAGAAAAGGAACCTAAAAACGTTGATACAAGCCAGATCCTATAAATAATACAAGAGGTTTTGCCGTATACATTCACAAAAAACAGGGTGGTACCATCGGTGCAAACAGCAACATTTGTGAAACGCTCTATCAGCAGGAGAAAAGAGAATATCCACATAAGTGACAACCTTACAAAAATGTCTGGTTATGGACCTGTAAGACCAGGACCACTGGATATATCTATTAGCCATGTCCTTGATCAGTAACACATATAGGAAAGATCCAGGGCCCGTTAAAAATAGCATTTCCATAGCACACAAGAGGACTTGAGAGTGGCACAATGATAGGGCACAAGATTCATATACGAGAGAAACACGGTAAATCTACCTGTAGCCCACCAACACATGAACTCGAAGAGGAAATGTCATTGACCAATAAGAGGGAGGACCGATAATGTTAGAGGAGAAATCCTATTGGCTACACACGATAACCATATTTCCCTAACAATAAGACCTGGGCCCCGCATAACTCCCCCACACCCCCCCCCCCCAAACCAAAAAAAACAGCTATGAACTGAAGATTCTGAGATCAACAGCACCCCACATAAACGAATAGAACAGCCAGATTAGCAGCCTTCACGCAGTTAACATAACCCACCTACCACCGATTCCAAACACAGTGCCATTACAGTTTTTAATGTCACATAATCATTGGGGGGAAAGAATCTCTGAGAAGAAATACACAAGGCAGCTCCTCAACAACCTCACTGGGTACACCACCACGACCTACCCATTCCATTTTCCATGGCAAGCTACTTATAAAAGGTAATAAAGTTTTAAAAAATAATGATATATTCTCAAACTAAAACATGGTTAGGTGTAACACAAAAAAGACATACCCCCGACCTAACATGGTGTACACAACCTACTGACCTAACCATCTTCTTTCGCCTACTTACATATAACTAAAGATAAAAAAAAACTTATTTATATATCTCATAAAACATATGTTTTATGGTTGTAACACAACAAAAAGGATATACCCAACCCACAGGCAAATCATGTTTGGCCGCACCACTACTCAGCCCTTTTATTACAGGCTGTATATAAGGGCATGATGGGGCCCCAAAACATTGCTGTCCTGTTAACCTCTTAAAACCTCACCTATTTTGTACCATACGATGCCTGGACCCCTCTACACTTTAGAATTTTGCAGTGTATGTGACTATTTTGCGGGTGAGGCACTGTAAACCAACATCACAGGGATGAACAGAAGTCTAATGGAAATTCGGTTTATGAATTTTTATGTGTGTTTGATCCATTATGGTTGCCTGCCTACCTAAAGGGTAACTAAAGTCAAACTTTTTTTGACCAATCATCAAAAGTTTGTTTTTTAAACCCCCAACCAAACACAGGTTACACACACCTACTGATCTACTTATCCATTTACTGTGTCAGCATACTTAAAGGGTAATAAAATACAAAAAACCCTTCCAATCAGGCACATGCCTACTGACCTACCCTTCCATTTTCATGACAGCAATATTTACAAGGGTACCATAATAAAAAAAAAAATATTTTGACTAATCATCAACAAAATTTTGTTTAACCCAACCCACCAGGCTACACAACCTACCGATCTACTTATTCTACTGTGCAGCTATACTTAAAGGGTAACTAAAGTAAAAAAATCTTGATCAATAATCCAAAAGTTTTTTTTAACTTCCAACCTGATCCAGTTACACACACCTACTTGACCTACCATCCATTTTCATGGCAGACATATTTAAGAAGGTAACTATAGTTAAAAAAAAACACTTTTAAGTAATCATAACCATACTTTGTTTTTTTTTAACCTCCAACCTGATCCAGTACACACACCTACTGATCTACCCCCTCCATTTCCATGGCAGCCATATTTAAAGGTAACTATAGTAAAAAAATATTTTGACTAATCATCAGCAAAATTTTTTTTTATCCCCAACCTGACACGGTACACAAATCTACGTGACCTACTTATTCATTACTGTGGCAACATACTTAAAGGGTGACTAAAGTAAAAAAAAAATTTGATCAGTAATCAAAAAAGTTTTTTTTTAAACTTTACAATACTGATCCAGGACACACACCTACTTGACCACTACAATTCCCATTTTCATGGCAACATATTTAAAGGGTAACTATAGTAAAAAAAAACTATTTCAAAGTAATCATCAAAAGTTTGTTTTTTTAAACCCAGTCTGAAACAGATACACACACCTACTGATCTACTTATCCATTACGACTAGCCATACTTAAAGGGTAACATTTTTCGATCAAAAAACTGAGTTTTATTAACCCCCAACCTGATACAGTCACACACCTACTGACTGACTTTATCCATTACTCTGGCAGCGTCGTAAAGGGTAACTAAAGTCAAAAACTAATTTTGATCAACACGCTGTTTTTTTTTAACTTCCAACCTGTACACACACCTACTGACCAACCCTTCATTTCCATGGCAGCCACATGAAAGGGTAACTATAGCAAAAACAATTTTGAGAAATCATCAACAAAGTTTTATTTTTTTAAATCCCACACCCGACCCAGTACACACACCTACTGATCTACTTATCCATTACTTTGGCAGCGCATACTTATGGTTAACTAAAGTCAAAAAACTGATTTAGATTTATTCTCAATAAGATAGTTTTTATGGTTGTAAACACAAAAAAGACAACCCCCCAACCAGTACCCAGGTACACACACCTACTGATCTACTTATCCATTACTTTGGCAGCCATACTTAAAGGGTAACTAAAGTAAAAAAAAATTGGTCAATATTAAAAAAGTTTTGTTTTTTTTTAACTATCAACCTGATCCAGGTACACCACACCTACTGACTTACCCTTCATTTTCATGGCAGATATATTTAGGTAACTAAAGTCAAAAATCTTTTTGCTAATCACCAGCGAAGTTTTTTTTTTTTAACCCCCAACCAGACCCAGGTACACACACCTACTGATCTACTTATCCATTACTGTGGCAGCCATACTTAAAGGGTACTAAGTAAAAAAATTAATTTTGATCAATCAAAAAAAGTTTGTTTTTTTAACCCCACATGGCACAGATATACACACCTACTGACCTACCCCTCCTTTACTGTTGCAGCCATACCTAAAGGGTAACTAAAGTAAAAAAAACTATTTTGACAATCATCAAAAAGTTTGTTTTATGAAACCCCAACCCGACACAGCGTACACACACCTACTGATCTACTATCCATTACTGTGGCAGCCATGCATAAGGGGTAACTAAAGTAAGAAAAACATTTTGACCAATCATCAAAAAAGTTTGTTTCCTTTAACTTCCAACCTGATGCAGGTACACACGCCTACTGACCTACCCCCTCCATTTCCATGGCAGCATATTTAAAGGGTAACTAAAGTAAAAAAAAAAAATTGACTAATCAACATTTATGTGGATTATAGAGAGACTTAAGGAGATTATAGACTTTTGGGATAGTTGTATATGGAAAAGACTTTTGACAATTATATTCATGGGAGAGCTTTTGCAGCTATTTTTATTGACTTGCAGTTTTTATAGATATTTGAGACTTTTTATTGCACGGGGTGTATTTTGTAATAAATACATGTATATGCACTATATATACATACCAGTACCTATACCTTGGTACTGGTATGTTATGGCTGTCTTTTGGGGCCCATATATTGTTTTTGCACTCATGGGCAGAAGAGTGCTTTTGGACTTTGTGTCCTTAGTATAATCAGGTTCTGTTCTGATCCTTTGGTCAGTAATCCCTTTTTTTAATTATTCAATATAGGTGTGGTTCTTGGACTACCTCTACCCTGATTGACCTACTTTTAGTAGTGTCACTGTCTACACCCCTGATTATGCAATTGGTCTGGAGAGAGGTAAATTGAGCTTTTCACGTATACAACTGCTATATCACTTGAAAGGGAAATGACACTATGTTTTTAGGAACTGTTTTAATGTTTTATTATAAAATTTGGTTTTAGTCACTTTATTTGAATTGGATAACTACCGGTAGTGGTGATCTTGAGATAAGATACTCTAATCCCTCTATCACTTCATTGTTGTCCGATGCAGGTATCATGTGATACAAAAACGTTACACGTGTGAAATAAACACACAAGTTACATAAGTCTGGTGTGCCATCATATCATTTATCATATTTTGGAGAGTGGAATTAGAAACCAAAACTGGGACTGAAGAGCAGGATCGAGAACTGAAACAGTAAAACTGGAGAGCAGGATCAGAATTGAATACAACGAACTAGACTGGGGTGCCAGGTACAAATGAGGATTGGCAATGAATCAAGTAAGGTGGAGTCCTGCAAAGCCAGAAACCAGGACACAGGTGGGATGTTTTTGGTGATGGTTGTGATAAGAGGCCTCTGTAGTAGGTAATTAAAGTGCAGGAAGAGTTCAAGAGTCCAGTGCCACCAGCGGGATAATGGAAACAGCAGACAACCAGGATGTCATTTAATATGGTTAAAAAATGTAAAAAAAACCCTTAAAAAGCCTTTCAAGACCATAAGAGGTCATTTATAAAGTGTATATGTAATGCATATTCTAGATGGACGTATGTCTTTATACAACCTCCAATACTATGTTACTATGTACTGTATACGAGACTTATGGGTAGGGTATAAAGGTTGGACTAGAGTGGACGTATGTCTTATACAACCTCCAATACTATGTTACTATGTAACTGTTTATACAGACATTATGGGTAGGTAAAGGTTGGACTAGATGGACGTATGTCTTTATACAACCTCCAATACTATGTTACTATGTAACTGTTATACAGACATTATGGGTAGGGTATAAAGGTTGGACTAGATGGACGTATGTCTTTATACAATCCAATACTATGTTACTAGTAACTGTTATAGACATTATGGTATAGGAGTATAAAGGTTGGACTAGATGGACGTATGTCTTTATACAACCTCAAATACTATGTTACTATGTAACTGTTATACAGACATTATGGTAGGGTATAAAGGTTGGACTAGATCGACGTATGTCTTTATATAACCTCCAATACTATGTTCTACTATGTAACTGTGTATACAGACATTAGGGTAGGGTATAAAGGTTGGACTAGATGGACGTATGTCTTTATACAAACCTCCAATACTATGTTACCATGTAACTGTTATACAGACATTATGGGTAGGGTATAAAGGTTGGACTAGATGGACGATGTCCTTTATACACACCAATACTATGTTACTATGTAACTGTTATACAGACATTATGGGTAGGGTATAAAGGTTGGACTAGATTGGACGTATGTCTTTATTACAACCTCCAATACTATGTTACTATGTAACTGTTATACAGACATTATGGGTAGGGTATAAGGTTGGACTAGATGGACGTAATGTCTTTATACAACCTCCATACTATGTACTAGTAACTGTTTATACAGACATTATGGGTAGGGTATAAAGGTTGGACTAGATGGACGTATGTCTTTATACCCTCCCAATACTATGTTACTATGTAACTGTTATACAGACATTATGGGTAGGGTATAAAGGTTGGACTAGATGGACGTATGTCTTTATACAACCTCCAATACTATGTCACTATGCTAACTGTTATACAGACATTATGGGTAGGGTATAAAGGTTGGACTGGATGGACGTATGTCTTTAACATCACTCCAATACCATGTTACTATGTAACTGTTATACAGACACTTATGGGTAGTGGTATAAAGGTTGGACTAGATGGACGTATGTCTTTATACAACCTCCAATACTATGTTACTATGTAACGTTATACAGACATTATGGTGGGTATAAAGGTTGGACTAGATGGACGTATGTCTTTATACAACCTCCAATACTATGTTACTATTACACTGTTATACAGACATTATGGGTAGGATATAAGGTTGGACTAGATGGACGTATTGTCTTTATACAACCTCCAATACTATGTTACTATGTAACTGTTATACAGACATTATGGGTAGGGTATAAAGGTTGGACTAGATGGACGTATGTCTTTATACAACCTCCAATACTATGTTACTATGTAACTGTTATACAGACATTATGGGTAGGATATAAAGGTTGGACTAGATGGACGTATGTCCTTTATACAACCTCCAATACTATGTTACTATGTAACTGTTATACAGACATTAGGGTAGGATATAAAGGTTGGACTAGATGGACGTATGTCTTTATACAACCTCCAATACTATGTTACTATGTAACTGTTATACAGACATTATGGGTAGGGTATAAAGGTTGGACTAGATGGACGTATGTTTTATACAACCTCCAATACTATGTTACTATGTAACTGTTATACAGAATTATGGTAGGATATAAAGGTTGACTAGATGGACGTATGTCTTTATACAACCTCCAATACTATGTTACTATGTAACTGTTATAACAGACATTATGGTAGGGTATAAAGGTTGGACTAATGGAAGCGTATGTCTTTATACAACCTCCATACTATGTTAGCTATGTAACTGTTATACAGACATTAGGGTAGGATATAAAGGTGGACTAGATGGACGTATGTCTTTATACAACCTCCAATACTAGTTACTATGTAACTGTTATACAGAATTATGGGTAGGATATAAAGGTTGGACTAGATGGACGTATGTCTTTATACAACCTCCAATACTATGTTACTATGTAACTGTTATACAGACATTATGGGTAGGGTATAAAGGTTGACTAGATGGACGTTTGTCTTTATACAACCTCAAACTATGTTACTATGTAACTGTTTATACAGACATTAGGTGTAGGGTATAAAGGTTGGACTAGATGGACGGATGTCTTTATACAACCTCCATACTATGTTATTATGTAACTGTTTATACAGACATTATGGTAGGGTATAAAGGTTGACTAGATGGACGTATGTCTTTATACAACCTCCAATACTATGTTACTATGTAACTGTTATACGGACATTATGGGTAGGGTATAAAGGTCGGACTAGATGGACGTTTGTCTTTATACAACCTCCAATACTATGTTACTATGTAACTGTTATACAACATTATGGGTAGGGTATAAAGGTTGGACTAGATGGACGGATGTCTTTATACAACCTCCCATACTATGTTATTATGTAACTGTTATACAGACATTATGGTAGGGATAAAAGGTTGGACTAGATGGACGTATGTCTTTATACAACCTCCAATACTATGTTACTATGTAACTGTTTATACAGACATTATGGGTAGGGTATAAAGGTTGGACTAGATGGAGTACGTATGTCTTATACAACCTCCAATACTATGTTACTATGAACTGTTATACAGGACATTATGGGTAGGGTATAAAGGTTGGACTAGATGGACATATGTCTTTATACAACCTCCAATACTATGTTACTATGTAACTGTTATACAGACATTATGGGTAGGATATAAAGGTTGGACTAGACGGACGTATGTCTTTATACAACCTCCAATACTATGTAACTATGTAACTGTAATACAGACGAATACACATATGGGTAGGGTATAAGGTTGGACTAGATGGACATATGTCTTTATACAACCTCCAATACTATGTTACTATGTAACTGTTATACAGACATTATGGTAGGGTATAAAGGTTGGACTAGATGGACTATGTCTTTATACAACCTCCAATACTATGTTACTATGTAACTGTTATAACAGACATTATGGTAGGATATAAAGGTTGGACTAGATTGGACGTATGTTTATATAACCTCCAATACTATGTTACTATGTAACTGTTATACAGACATTATGGGTAGGATATAAAGGTTGGACTAGAGGGACGTATGTCTTTATAAACAACCTCCAATACTATGTTACTATGTAACTGTTATACAGACATTATGGGTAGGGTATAAAGGTTGGACTAGATGGACGATGTCTTTATACAACCTCCAATACTATGTTACTATGTAACTGTTATAGACATTTGGGTAGGGTATAAAGGTTGGACTAGATGGACGTATGTCTTTATACATCCTCCAATACTATGTTACTATGTACCTGTTTATACAGACATATGGGTAGGGTATAAGGTTTGGACTAGATGAACGTATGTCTTTATACACCTCCAATACTATGTTACTATGTAACTGTTATACAGACATTATGGGTAGGGTATAAAGGTTGGACAGTGACGTATTCTTTATACAACCTCCAATACCATGTTATATGTAACTGTTATAACAGAATTATGGGTAGGGTTATAAAGGTTGGACTAGATGGAGTATGTCCTTATAAAACCTCCAATACCATGTTACTGATGTACACTGTTATACGGACACAGTTATGAGGGTATAAAGGTTGGACTAGATGGACGTAAACTGTCTTTATACAACCTCCATACTATGTTTACTATGTAATGTTTATACAGACACTATGGGTAGGGTATAAAGGTTGGACCTAGAGGACGTATGTCTTTATAAACCTCCAATACCATGTTACTGTAACTGTTATACAGACATTATGGGTAAGGTCATAAAGGTTGGACTGGATGGACGTATGTCTTTATGCAACCTCCAATACTATGTTACTATGTAACTGTATACAGACATTATGGGTAAGGTTAAAGGTTGGACTGGTGGACGTATGTCTTATACAACCTCCAATACCATGTTACTATGTAACTGTTATACAGACATTATGTGGTAAGGTATAAGGGACTGGATGGACGTAGTCTTTATGCAACCATCCATACTAGTTTACACTTACTGTAACTGTTATACAGACATTAGGGTAAGGTAAAAGGTTGGACTGGATGGACGTATGTCTTTTATGCAACCTCCAATACTATGTTACTATGTAACTGTTATACAGACATTATGGGTAGGTATAAAGGTTGGACTAGATGGACGTATGTCTTTATGCAACCTCCAATACTATGTTACTATGTAACTGTTATGACAGACATTATGGGTAAGGATAAAGTTGACTGGAGGACGTATGTCTTTATGCAACCTCCAATACTATGTTACTATGTAACTGTTATACAGACATTATGGTAGGGTATAAAGGTTGGACTAGATGACGTATGTCTTATACAACCTCCCCATACTATGTCTACTATGTAACTGTTATACAGACATTATGGGTAAGGTATAAAGGTTGGACTAGATGGAGTATGTTCTTTATACAACCTCCAATACTATGTTACTATGTAACTGTTATCGAGACATTATGGGTAAGGTATAAAGGTTGGACGGATGGACGTATGTCTTTATGCAACCTCCAATACTATGTTACTATGTAACTGGTATACAGACATTATGGGTAGGGTTATAAAGGTTGGACTAGATGGACGTATGTCTTTATACCACCTCCAAACTATGTCACTATGTAACTGTTATACAGACATTATGGGTAGGGTATAAAGGTTGGACTAGATGGACGTATGTCTTTATCAACCTCCAATACTATGTATATGTACTGTTATACAGACATTATGGGTAGGGTATAAAGGTGGGATAGATGGACGTATGTCCTTTATACAACCTCCAAATCTATGTTACTATGTAAACTGTTATACGACATTATGGGTCGGGTATAAAGGTTGGACCAATGGAGCTATGTCTTTATACAACCTCCAATACTATGTTACTATGTAACTGTTATACAGAATTATGGGTAGGTATAAAGGTTGGACGAGATGGACGTATGTCTTTATACAACCTCCAATACGTGTTACTACTGTAACTGTTATACAGACAGTCTTGGGTAAGGTATAAAGGTTGGACGAGATGGACGTATGTCTTATTTACAACCTCCAATACTATGTTACTATGTAACTGTTATATAGACATGTAGGGTAGGGTATAAAGGTTGGACTAGATGGACGTATGTCTTATACAGCCTCCAATACTATGTTACTATGTAACTGTTATACAGACATTATGGTAGGTATAAAGGTTGGAAGATGACGTATGTCTTTATACAGCCCTCCAATACTATGTTACTATGTACTGTTATACAGAACTATGGGAGAGGTATAAAGGTTGGACGAGATGGACGTATGTTCTTTATTACAACCCTCCAATAACTGTGACTATGTAACTGTTATACAGACATTATGGGTAGGTATAAAGGTTGGACGAGATGGACATATGTCTTTATACAAACCTCCAATACTATGTTCTATGTAACTGTTTATACAGACTTATGGGTAGGGTATAAAAGGTTTGGACTAGATGGACGTTTGTCTTTATACAACCTCCAATACTATGTTACATGTAACTGTATATAGACATTATGGGTAGGTATAAAAGGTTGGACTAGATGTACGTATGTCTTTGTACAACCTCCAATATATGTTACTATGTAACTGTTATACAGACATTATGGGTAGGGTATAAGGTTGGACTAGATGGACGTATGTCTTTATATACCTCCAATACTAGTGTACTATGTAACTGTTATACAGACATTATGGGTAGGGTAATCGGGTTGGACTAGATGGACGTATGTTTTATAAACCTCCAATACTATGTTACTGTGTAACTGTTATACAGACATATGGGTAGGGTATAAAGGTTGGACTAGATGGACGTATGGCTTTGTACAACCTCCAATACTATGTTACTATGTAACTGTTATAGCAGACATTATGGGTAGCGGTATAAAGGTTGGACTAGATGGACGTATGTCTTTATACTAACCTCCAATACTATGTTACTATTAACTGTTATACAGAATTATGGTAGGGTATATAAAGGTTGGACTAGATGGACGTAGGTCTTTATACAACTCCAATACTATGTTACTGTTGTAAGCTGTTATAAGACATTTGGGTGAGGTTATAAAGGTTGGACTAGATGGACGTATGTCTTTATACAACCTCCAATACTATGTTACGTAATGTAACTGTTAATACAGACATTATGGGATAGGGTATCAAGGTTGGATTAGATGGACGTAGGTCTTTATACAACCTCCAATACTGTGTTACTATGTAACTGTTATACAGACTTTATGGGTAGGGTAAAGAGTTGAAGGGAACTATGATGGACATATGTCTTTATATAACCACCAATACTATGTTACTAGTACTGATTATCAGACTTATGGGTTAGGGTATAAGGTTGGACTAGATGGACGTATGTCTTTATACAACCTCCAATACTATGTTACTATGTAACTGTTATACAGACATTATGGGTGGGTAT
Organism: Hymenochirus boettgeri; assembly: GCA_019447015.1. Lineage (NCBI taxonomy): Eukaryota > Metazoa > Chordata > Amphibia > Anura > Pipidae > Hymenochirus > Hymenochirus boettgeri. The sequence goes on along the minus strand of JAACNH010000838.1, from coordinate 50,665 downwards.
AAAGGTTGGACTAGATGGACGTATGTCTTATACAACCTCCAATACTATGTTACTATGTAACTGTTATACAGACATATGGGTAGGGTATAAGGTTGGACTAGACGGACGTATGTCTTATACAACCTCCAATACAATGTTAATATGTAACTTATACAGAATTATGGTAGGGTATAAAGGTTGGACTAGACGGACGTATGTCTTTATACAACCTCCAATACTGTGTTACTATGTTATGTTATACAGAAAACTTATGGGTAGGGTATAAAGGTTGGACTAATGGACGTATGTCTTTATACACCTCCAATATTGTGTTACTATGTAACTGATAGACAGACATTATGGTGGGTAGGTAAAAGGTTGGACTAGATGGACGTATTGTCTTTATACAACCTCCAATACTATGTTACTATGTAACTGTTATAACAGGCATTATGGGTAGGGTATAAAGGTTGGACTAGATGGACGTATGTCTTTATACAACGCTCCAATACTATTTTACTATGTAACTGTTTATACAGACCTTGTGGGTAGGGTATAAAGGTTGGACTAGATGGACGTACGTCTTTAAAAAACCTCCATACTATGTTATAATGTAACTGTTATACAGATATTATGGGTAGGGTATAAAGGGTTGGACTAGATTGGAGCGTATGTTTATACAACCCCCAATACTATGTTACTATGTAACTGTTATAACAGACATTATGGGTAGGGTATAAAGGTTGGACTAGATGACGTATTGTCTTTATAAACACCTCCAATACTATGTTACTATGTACTGTTTATACAGACATTATGGGTAGGGTATAAAGGTTGGACAGATGGACGTATGTCTTTATACAACCTCCAATACTATGTTACTATGTAACGTTATACAGACATTATGGGTAGGGTATAAAGGTTTGGACTAGATGTGACGTATGTCTTTATACATCCTCAATACATGTTACCATGTAACCGTTATACAGAAATTATGGGTAGGTATAAAGTTGGACTGATGGACGTATGTCTTTATAAACCTCCAATACTATGTTACTATGTAACTGTTATACAGACATTAGGGTAGGTTATAAAAGGTGTGACTAGATGGACGTATGTCTTTATATGAACCTCCAATACTATGTTACTATGTAACTGTTATACAGACATTATGGTTAGGGTATAAGTGTGGACTAGATGGACGTATGTCTTTATACAACTCCAATACTATGTTACTATGTAACTGTTATACAGACATTGTGGGTAGGTATAAATGTTGGACTAGATGGACGTTAGTTTTATACAACCTCCAATACTATGTTACTACCTCCATACTATGGTTACATGTAACTGTTATACAGCTTATGGGTAGGGGTATAAAGGTTGGACTAATGGACGTATGTCTTTATACAACTCTCAATACTATGTTACTATGTAACTGTTATACAGACATTATGGTTAGGGTTTAAAGGTTGGACTAGATGGACCGTACGTCTTTATACAACCTCCAATACTAGTTACTATGTAACTGTTATACAGATATTATGGGTAGGGTATAAAGGTTGGACTAGATGGACGTACGCTTTATACAACTCCACATACTATGTTACTATGGTAACTGTTATACAGACATTATGGGTAGGGTATAAAGGTTGGACTAGATGGACGTATGTCCTTTATACAACCTCCAACTCTGACTAGTAACTGTTATACAGACATTATGGGTAGGGTATAAAGGTTTGGACTAGATGGACGTATGTCTTTATACAACCTCCAATACTGTGTTACTATGTTACTGTAATGACAGACATTATGGGTAGGGTATAAAAGGTTGACTAGATTGGACGTATGTCTTTATACAACCTCCAATACTGTGTTACTATGTAACTGAGACAGACATTATGGTAGGGTATAAAGGTTGGACTAGATGGACGTATGTCTTTATACAACCTCCAATACATATGTTACTATGAACTGTTATCAGACATTTGGTAGGGTATAAAGGTTGGACTAGAGGACGTACGTCTTTAAAAAAACCTCCAATGCTATGTACTATGTAACTGTTTATACAGATATTATGGGTAGGGTATAAAGGTTGGACTAGAGGACGTAAGTCTTTATACAACCCCAATACTATGTTACTATGTAACTGTTATACAGACATTATGGGTAGGGTATCAAGGTTGGACTAGATGGACGTAGTCTTATACAACCTCCAATCTATGTTACTATGTAACTGTTATACAGACATTATGTAGGTAGGGTATAAAAGTTGGAATAGATGGACGTATGTCTTTATACAACCTCCAATAACTATGTTACTATGTACTGTTATACAGACATTATGGGTAGGGTTAAAGGTTGGACTAGATGGACGTATATGTTCTTATACAACCTCCAATACTATGTTAATATGTAACTGTTTTACAGACATATAGGTAGGGAATAAAGGTTGGACTAGATGGACGTATGTCTTTATACGACACTCCAATACTATGTTACTATGTAACTGTTATACAGACATTAGTGGTTAGGGTATAAAGGTTGGACTAGATGGATGTATGTCTTTATACAACCCAATACTATGTTCTATGTAACGGTTTAACAGACATTGGGGTAGGTATAAGGTTGACTAGATGACGTATGCCTTATACAACCTCCAATACTATGTTATATTAACTGTTATACAGGCTCTTATGGGTAGGGATAAAGGTTGGACTAGATGGACGTACGTCTTTATACAACCTCCAATACTATGTTACTATGTAACTGTTATACAGACATTATGGTTAGGGTTTAAAGGTTGGACTAGATGGACGTACGTCTTTATACACCTCCAATACTATGTTACTATGTAACTGTTATACAGATATTATGGGTAGGGTATAAAGGTGGACTAGATGGACGTATGTCTTTATACAACCCCCAATCTATGTTACTATGTAACTGTTATACAGACATTCTGGGTAGGGTATAAAGGTTGGACTAGATGGACGTATGTCCTTATATACAACCTCAATACTATGTTACTATGTAACTGTTTATACAGACATTAGGGTAGGGTATAAAGGATGGACTAGATGGACGTATGTCTTTACAACTCAATACTATTTTACTATGTAACTGTTTACAGACATTATGGGTAGGGTAATAAAGTTGGACTCGATGACGTAGTCTTATACAACCTCCAAACTTGTACTATGTAAACTTTACAGAATTATGGCGTAGGGTATAAAGGTTGGACTAGATGGACGTATGTCTTTAATACAACCTCCAATACTATGTTACTATGTAACTGTTATACATGACATTAGTGGGTAGGGTATAAAGGTTGGACTAGATGGACATATGTCTTTTATATAACCACCAATACTATGTTACTATTAACTGTTATACAGACATTATGGGTAGGGTATAAGGTGGACTAGATGGACGTATGTCTTTATAAAACACTCCAATACTATGTTACTATGTAACTGTTATACAGAACTAATGGTAGGGATAAAGGTTGGACAAGACGACGTATGTCTTTATACAACCTCCAATACTCTGTTACTATGTAACTGTTATACAGCCATATGGGTAGGGTATAAAGGTTGCACTAGATGGACGTATGTCTTTATACACCTCCAATACTGTGTGTACTAGTGTTACTGTTATACAGACATTATGGGTAGGGTATAAAGGTTGGACTAGATGGACGTATGTCTTTATACAACCTCCATACTGTGTTACTATGTAACTGATAGAAAGACATTTATGGGTAGGGTATAAAGGTTGGACTAGATGGACTATGTCTTTATACAACCTCCAATACTATTCTTACTATGTAACTGTTATACAGACATGTGGGTAGGGTATAAAGGTTGGACTAGAGGACTGACGTCTTTAAAAACCTCCAAGTATGTTACTATGTAACTGATACAGATATTATGGGTAGGGTATAAAGGTTGGACTAGATGGACGTAGTCTTTATACAACCCCCAATACTATGTTACTATGTAACTGTTATACAGACATTATGGGTTATAGGGTGGTAT
>JAACNH010000838.1:25229-46513 GCA_019447015.1 Hymenochirus boettgeri | reverse complement strand
AAGGTTGGACTAGATGGACGTATGTCTTTATACAACCTCCAATACTATGTTACTATGTAACTGTTAGACAGACATTATGGGTAGGATATAAAGGTTGGACTAGATGGACGTATGTCTTTATACAACCTCCAATACTATGTTACTATGTAACTGTTATAAAGACAGTATGGGTAGGGTATGAAGGTTGGACTAGATGGACGTATGTCTTTATACAACATCCAATACTGTGTAACTATTAGACATTATGGCTAGGGTATAAAGGTTGGACAACAGTTACATAGAAATTCTACGATTAACGCGTCGTATTATTATTGATAAGATCCAGCTATTATACGATAACGCGTCAGTATATTCTATGATACACAGTCGATTCTACGATACTGCGTCAGATCTGACGATAGGAAAGTTGAGCCTTGTCCTTGATACCAGTAAAAGGACTTCTTTAGAAAAGAAGGGACGTCGTCCGGGATTTTGAACCGGGGACCTCTCGCACCCAAAGCGAGATCATACCCCTAGAACAACGAGCCAAGAGATGCTCTGACTCTTTGGCCTAATTTCAACCTCCTTAATCTTAGGTTCTATCATGGTAGCTGTGGGTCCGTAGTGGCCAACACAGGACCTAGTTATAGGGACCAATACCACCCTCAAAGCCTCAGGCAGCTCCAGTGGCGAATAGGTTTAGCGCGCTTGTACTTATATGGCAGGATCCGATGAGCAATGCCGAGGGTGAGGTGGAGCATCTCAGCCTCTTTTGCGTTGGAATGTAGTTTGGCCATATCAAGAAATCTTCCCTGACAGAACAAGAAATGCAGCTAGGGTTAATGGTAGGTCTAGAGTCCTGTTTTCCCCGACTGATCGAAAAAGGGGATAACCTCGAGAACCTCTCCTATCTTTATGGCTTGGCAGTAGAGACGAGTCGGTTGCGAATGGGAACTGCCGGTTATCCGAAATCTGGGGAGTCCGGCGCAAATTTTTAAAAAACCTAAGTTGTACCGAAAATTGCGGTGGAAAATGGGTCAAAAATGCAAATCCTAATGCATGTACGGATTTTAGCAGATTCATAGGAAAAACGAAGGAGAAAGAAGGTTGACGAAGGATAGCTTAGGATGAGCCAGTAGTAAGCTGCGCTCAGCCAGCCAGTCATGTTAGGACATCCTCCAAGTCACAGGAACCCGCTCATGTCAGAAAAACCCTGCAGGGACTATTGCCGTTCAGCTGTACCTAGGATGAACAAAACTGGGAGCTGCCTTCCCACAATCAGTTCCAAGGAACCGATAAAGGTCCGAAATCTCATTCAAACCCAAGTGCATAGAAATTTTTCCAAAATTTCCAATGGCATTATTTGATTGCCAACACCAATTATTTGAAATTTTTCTTCCCCAAGGGAATTTAGATGACTAAAAATACAGATGGCGGGTTTTTCCTGACAAGACTCCTGATTTGCATAATTCGGAAAATCTGGTCAGATCAGGGTTTTCGTACTGCAGTTTTGATACTGCCAGTTCGAACCAAAACCAGGTGTATTTAGAAACTGGGGACTCATCCCTACTTCTAACTACCAAGAAGGGTAAAAAAAACACAACTGTACTTGGAATGGGGCGCAAAACTCAGTTTGCCTCCCAGGTGTGTCTCCCGTTTTTTGAAAAACCTTTGGTTGGTTGTGAGTACCAGAACATACGGCGGCAACTACAGCACTCATAGCCCTTCAATCTAGATCATGCCGACCATGAAAGAAGTAAAGGGACGAATCTGGTGGTGTTGTGGCTTGTCCTGTGGCAAGAAATCTGGGCTCGTCCTGGGATTTGATACCGGACCTCTCGCACCCTAAGCGAGAATCCATACCCCAGCCAACGGAGCCGAGGGACAGCACGCTTGCCGGAGGCACAGCACTGCCAAACTGCGCCCGATCAGAGCTTCCGATGCCAGGTCTTGGTAATGTGTAGTCAAAAAAACCGAAAGCCCACAGCACTAAAGACTTGAGAGGGAAAAACAACTGTGGAGGGTGTGAAAGATAGAGGATAGGGTGGGCGGAAATGCTGTAGCCAGAACTACTGGAGGAAAAGTTTGAGCCGGTCTATTGATACCAGTAAATGGCTCTTCTAGAAGAAGGGGCTCAGTCCGGGATTTTGAACCGGGACCTCTCGCACCCAAAGCGAGCATCAAACCCTAGATCAACGAGCCAATGCAGATGCTGACGTCTTTGGCCTAATTCAACTCCTTAATCGTAGGTTCTATCATGGAGCTGTGTGGTCCGGAGTGGCAAACACAGACTAGCTTTACTAGGGACCAAACGACCCTCAAAGCCTGGCGCTCCAGGGGCGCAAATCGGTTAGCGCGCGGTACTTATATGGCAGTATCGAGGAACCATGCCGAGGTGGTGATGTCCGGCTCACCGGAGCATCTCAGGCCTCTTTGCTGTGATGCTGATGTTAGGCTATTCATATTAAATCTTCCCTGACAGACAAGAAATGAAGCTAGGTTTAATGGTAGTGTCTAGAGTCTGTTTTCAGATGATCGAAAAGGTTGAACCTCGCGAGACAACTTCCTATCTTATGGCTGGGAAGTCGAGATGAGTCCTGGTTCGAATGGGAACCTGCGGTATCGAAATCTGCGGATCCGGGCGCCCAATGTTTTTAAAAAACTAAGCTTGTACCGAAATTCGGTGGAAAATGTGGTCAAAATGCAAATTCCAAATGCACGTACGTTTAGCAGATTTCCATAAAAAACGAAGGAGATTAAGAAGGTGGCGCAGGATAGATTATTATGAGCCAGTAGTAAGCGCGCTCAGCCAGCCAGTCAAGTTTAGGACATCCTCCCAATGTCACCGGAAGCCTCTCATTGTCAGAAAACCTGCAGGGAATATGCCCTTTCAGTGCTACCTAGAGATGAAACAAAATGGTGAGCTTCCTTCCCAACTCGGTCCCAAGGAAACCGATTTTAAGGTTCCGAAAATCTCATCAAACCCAAATTGCATAGAAATTTTTCCAAATTCCATGGTCCTTTTGATTTTCCAACACAATATTTGATTTTTTCTACCAATGGAATTAGATTGAATGAAAATCAGATTGCGTTTGTCCTTACAAGTTCCTGATTCGCAAAAATTGGAAAATTCGGTCAGATCAGGGTTTTTCGATATTTGCAGTGATACCTGCCAGTCTGAACCAAAACCAGGTTTATTAGAAATGGACTCACCCTACTCTAATACCAATGAGGGTAAAACAACTGACTTTGGATCTGCGGGCGCATAAACATCGTTTGCTCCAAGGTGTCTCCGTTTTGAAAAAACCCTCTTAGACCAGAACTAACGGCGTTTGCAATCTAAGATCATAGCCTCAATATGTAGTCAGCGCACTGAAAGAAGTAAAGGGGACGGAAGTTGCTGTGGCAAGAAATATGGGCTCTTCCGGGATTGAACCGGGACCTCTCGCACCATAAGCGAGAATCATACCCTAGACCAACCGAGCGAAAGTGACAGCATGTGCGGACGGCACCCAGGACCTCGCCAAACGCGCCCAGACTCAGAGCTCCGATGCAGGTCTTGGGTAAGTGGTAGTCAAAAAAAAACGAGCCCACAGCACTTAACGAACATGAGAAGGGTAACACAACTGTGGTCGGTGTTGAAGATAGCTGGGAAGGTGTTGGCGAATGCTGTTAGCATAAAATACGGGGGAAAAGTTTGAGCCTGGTCTCTTGATACCAGAATGGCTTCTTAGAAAAGAAGGGCCGTCGGGGATTGACCCGGGACCTCTCGCACCAAGCGAGAATCATACCCTAGACCAACGAGCCCAATGCGTGCTTGACTTCTTGGCCTAAGTTCAACCTACTAATCCTTAGGTCTATCAGGGAGAGTGTGGCCGTAGTAGCAAACACAGGACCTAGCTAATAGGGACCAATACATACCCTAAAAGCTCGGCGCCCAGTGCGCAATCGGTTAGCGCGCGGTACTTATATGCAGTATCCGATGAGCAATGCGAGGTTGTGAGTCCGAGCTTCACCTGTAGCATCTCAGCCTCTTTGCTGTTGGCATGCTGATGTTTAGCATATAATATTAAATCTTCCCTGACAGACAAGAAATTGAAGCTAGGTTTAATGTAGGGTCTCGAGTCCTGTTTTCCAGACTTGCTCGAAAAAAGGTGATACTCGAGAAACCTCTCCTATTCTTATGCTTGGCCAGTAGAGAGGTCTGGTTTCGAAGGGAAACTGACGGGTATCCGAATATCTGCGGATCCGGCGCAATTTGAACAACTAAGCTTTGTACAAAATTGCGGTGGAAAGGGGTCAAATAATGCAATTCCTAATGCATGTACGATTTTAGCTAGATTCCTAAGAAAACGAAGAGAAAGGAAGGTTGCCGAGGATAGCTTATTATAGCCAGTAGTAAGCCCGCGATCAGCCAGCCAGTTATAGTTTAGGACATCCTCCCAATGTCACAGAAGCCTCTCATGTCAGCGAAAACTGACAGGGAATAGGACCTTTCAGCTGCTCCCTAGAGATGAACACAACTGGTTGAGCTTCCTTCCCACATCAGTCCAAGGAACCGATAAAGGTCCCGAAAAATCTCATTCAAAACCCAATTGCATAGAATTTTACAAATTTCCCATGGCATTTTGATTTTCCAACACAATTATTTGAACATTTTTATCCCCAATGGGAATTTTAGATGACTCAAAATCTGATTTGCGGTTTTTCCTTGACAAGTTCCTGATTTCGCAAAAATTTGGAAAAATTCGGTCCAGATCAGGGGTTTCGTACGCCAGTTTGATACTGCAAGTTCTGAACCAAAACCAGGGTTTAGAAAACTGGGACTAAATACCTACTGCTAACTCCAATTGAGAGGGTAAAACAACTGTACTTTGGATCTGGGGCGCAAACTCCGTTTGCCCAGGTGTCTCGTTTGAAAAACCCTCTAGTGACAAGAAATACGGCGTGCAATTACAGCACTCAAGCCTTCATATGTAGATGCATGCCGCACTGAAAAGAAGGTAAAGGGAACGGGAAGCTGTGTACTGTGGCAAGAAATCTGGCTCGTCCGGGTATTTGAACCCGGGACCTCTAGCACCCTAAGGCGAGAAGCATACCACTAGACCAAACGAGCGAAGTGACCGCATGCTTGCGGACGGCACCCCAGCCAATGCCAAACTGCGCCCAGAATCAGAGCTCCGATGTAGGTCTTGGTAAGTGTAGTCAAAAAAAACGAGCCACAGCACTTTACAGAACATGAGAGGGAAAACAAACTGTGGAGGGGTGAAAGATAGCTGGAAGGGTGTTGGCGAAATGCTGTAGCAAAATACTGGAGAAAAGTTTGAAGCCTTGTATCTTGGATACAGTAAATGGTTCTAGAAAAGAAGGTTGTTGCTCGTCAGGATTGCACCCCCGGGACCTCTCGACCCAAGCGAGAATCAACCCAGACAAGGAGCAATGCGATGCTGACTTCTGGCCTAATTCACATCCTTTAAGCTGTTCTATCATGAGCTGTGTGGCCGTAGTGGCAAAAACAGACCTAGCTTACTAGGGACAATTACCTAACTCAAAGCCTCAGCGCTCCAGATGCGCAATGGTTAGCGAGCGGCGGATTATATGGCAGTATCGCGGCAATGTTGGCCGAGTTGTGAGTCCGAAGGCCTCACCTGGGAGCAATTCGCCTATTTGCTTGTGGGCATGTGATGTTAGAATTGATATTAAATCTCCCTGACAGACAAGAAATGAAGCTAGGGTTTAATGGTAGGTTAGAGTCCTGTTCCAGACTCGATCGAAAAAGGTGATACCTCGCGAAACCTCTCCATCTTATGGCTGGCATAGAGATGAGTCCTGGTCGAATGGGAACTGCCGGTATTCGAATATCTGCGGATCCGGCGCAATTTTAAAACTAAGCTGTACCGAAATCTGCGTGGAAACATGGTGGTCAAACGCAAAATTTCAATGCATGTACGATTTTAGCAGATTCCATAAGGAAAAACGAAGGAGAAAGAAGGTTGACGAAGGAACTATTATAGCCAGTTAGAAGTGCGCTTCAGCCAGCCAGTCAAGTTTAGGGACATCTCCCAATGTTCACAGGAAGCCCCTCTCATGTCGAAAAACCTGCAGGCGAATATGCCTTCAGCTGCTACCTCAGAGATGAACAAAAACTGGTGAGCTCTTTCCCACTCGTTCCAGAACGATTAAAGGTCGAACATCTCATTCAAACCAATGCATAGAAATTTTACCAAATTCCCATGGTAAGTTTGCATGTCCAACACAATGATTTGTAAATTTTCTACCCAATGGAATTTAGAGTGACTACAATCCGATTTGCGGTTTTCCTTGACAAAGTTCCTGAGTTTCGCAAAAATTTGGAAATTCGGTCAGATAGGGGTTATCGATACTGCCAGTTTCGATACTTGCCAGTTCGAACCAAAACCAGGTTTGTTAGAAACTGGACTCATCCCCTACTTTAATACAATGAAGGTAAAACAACTTGGTACTTTGGATATGGGGCGCAACTCCGTTGCTCCCCAGGTGTCTCCGTTTTGAACAACCCTCTCAGTACCCAGAAATGACGGCGTGCAATCTACGCCACTCCTAGCCTCATATGTAGATCATGCCGCACGGTAAGACGTGAAGGGGCGGAAGCTGCGTTCCCTTTTTTGTTTTTTTTTTTTCTGGCAAGCAATCTGGGCCTTCGGGATTGAACACGGACCGCTCGCCCCTAAGCGGAGGAATCATACCCCTAGACCAACGAGGACGTGCAGCAGGCTTACCGGACGGCACCCAGCACTGCCAACTGCGCCAGACTCAGAGCTCCGTGCAGGCTTGGTAATGTGGTAGTCAAAAAAAACGGCCACAGCACTTTAACAGAGCATGCGAAGGAAAAAACACCGGGAGGGTTTAAAGATGAGCTGGGAAAGGGGTGTGGCTGAAATGTGTAGCATAAATACGTAGGAAAACTTTGAGCCTTGTCTCTGTATACCCGTATGGCTTCTTTCGAAAAAAGAAGGTTCGCCGGGATTGAACCCAGGGACCTTCGCACCCAATCTAGAATTCACCCTTATACCACCGAGCCAATTCTATGCTTTCTTCTTTTCCTAATCAACCTCCGAACTCTAGGTTCTATCATTTAGCTTGTGGTCTTAGTGTCAAACACCAGACCATATCTACTATTGACATACTACCCTCAAATCCTCAGTTCTCTCCTGGTCCAAGCTGTAGCGCTCGGTACTAATCTTCCTCTCCGCTTCTCCTCCTCTTTTTTTTTTTCTCTCCTTCCCCCTGTATCGTCTCCTCCTTTTTTTCTGTTTCATTTTATTTTCGTCCACTCCTCTTCCCTTTCTCCTTCCCTCCCCTCCTCCTCCTTTTTTCCTTTTTCTCTTTTCTTTTTTTGGTTGTGTCCCTGGCACCCGTTCTCGTCCCCTACCTTGACCGTTACGATATATCCTACTACCCCCCATCGCAACCCACCCGGTCATTTCCTAGACTCTCGACCTCGGTGATCGTACAATACGCTATGCACGGCATTGCGCTAGCAGATATGATGAAGTCTCTTCTGTGTATTATTCGTGATAGGTCTTTCGTAGCGACTATCACCCCCGCCTCCGCTCTCGTAGAATCACTGCTGTCATGCGTGGTTGAGTGCGACATACTGAACGTGATATTCCGCTATGAGAACCTGACGACCGTGCAGTCCTTGTATGAATGTAGAGATAGATGTAGCGGACACCAGGATCGGAAAATACAGTACGGACCGTATAGAGGAGTTATGAGCGCCACTACACCCGACGGTTATCTGACACTAATGGAGAACAAGAGGACGTGAGTCGCGAACACAAATATGACCAGCACCAAGTAGTTAGAAGAAGACGCGGTTGAGAGTCGTGACGTATACGTGACGACCGTATCGTAGAAGTACGGACCGTGGAGAGGAGCGTAGATCCCGAGTAGTGTATGAGGAAAGCATGACTGGACAGAGATAGTACAGAGAGGGGTACCTAGTGACACAGACAGCAAATGTAGAACACACGGAGGAGAAGAGTCACAGAATCGTGAGAGGAGAGCCAAGGATACGAGAAGCATTGGGTATCAAGAAGGGAAATGAATCCGAGCGGGGAACCTCGAGACGCAATATCACACGTGGACACCGAATTACAGTAGAGATACTGAAGATTAATGAGAGGAGATAGATGAGAGTCGACGAGTGACGCAAAGGTACGGGACGCGTGTGAAATGTGAGCGAAGTCGGGCATTGCTCATCGGAGACTTGCCAGTAATAAAAGTACTGAGAGGCTCTTTGCCTCCAGCGCACAGTGCAGACGCGTTGGAGTGGATGGGCAGATGCACCCACTGGAGCGCCTGAGGCTTGAGGGTGTATGGTCCCTAGTATACGTAGGTCTTTGTTTGGCCCACTACGGGACACCACAGTCCATGATAGAACCTAAGATTAAGGAGGTGATAATTAGGCCAAAGAAGTAAAGCACGCATGGCTCGTGGTCTAGGGGTATGATTATCGCTTTGGGTGCGAGAGGTCCTGGGTTCATAATCCCGGACGAGCCCTTCTTTTCTAAAGAAGCCATTTACTGGTATCAAGAGACAAGGCTCAAAGTTTTTCCTCCAGTATTATGCTAACCGGGCATTGTCCTCCAACAACCTCAGCTAGCTTCACCCCCAACCCTCCACAGGTGTTTCCCTTATAAGGCTTGTGAAGTGCGGGGGACTGCGTTTTTTTTGACTACCACATTGACCACGACCTGCATCGGAGTCGAGTTGGGAGCCGTTTGGCAGTGCTGCGGTGCGCGTGTACAGATGCTGCCATCTGCTCGTTGGTCAGGCGGCGATTCTCGCTCGGGTGACGAGAGGGCCCGGGTTCACAACTCCGACGAGCAAAAGATTCTGGCCACGGACCGCAGCTCCGGTTCCCCTTCACTTCTTACCAGTGCGAATGATCACATTATTGACGGCATGAGTGTGTAGATTGCACGCGTTATGTTCTGGGATGAGAGGGGTTTTTCAAAACGGAGACCCCCCACCAATGGGCCCCTTTTCCCGAGAGAGATCAGTATTCTAAGGATAACGGTCATATTCTACCGATTAACGGTCAGTATTCACTATGATAACGGTCAGTATTCTACGAAACGGTCGGTATTCTCGGATAACGATCGGTATTCTATGATAACGATCAGTATTCTATGATATTTACCGATCAGTTTCTACGATAACGGTCAGTTTCTACGATTAATGGTCAGGTATTCTCTTGATAAACGGTCAGTATTCTACGATTAACAGATCAGGATGCTCCGGATACGGTCAGTATTCTACGATTACCGGTCGGTATTGTACGATTAACGGTCGGAGTCTATGATACTGGTCGGTATTGTACGGATAACGCGTCGGATTCTATGATACCGGTCGGTATTTGTACGGATTAACGGTCAATTTACGATAACGGTCAGGATTCTATGAGAACGGTCAGTATTCTACGAAAACGGTCAGTATTCTTATGATACGATCAGTTATTCTACGATTAACGGTTGGTATTCTACGATTAACCGATCAGTATTCGTGTCGATAACGGTCAGATTCTACCGATTACCGGTCTGGTATTGTATGCGATAACGGTCCGGTATCTATGAACGGTTTTCTCTTTTGGTATGTGTACGATAACGGTCAGTATTTTACTTGATAACGGATGTAATTACTACGGATAACGGTCAGTATTCTCTGTGATAACGATCGATGTTATCTATGATAACGGTTGTGGTATTCTACGATTAACGGTCAGTATTCTACGATGAACGGTCCAGTATTCACGATAACGGTAAGGTATGTCTACGAAACCCGGTCAGTATTCTACTTGGATAACGATTCAGTATTCTACGATAACGGTCGCAGTTATGTCTATGTGGGAGGGGGGATAACAGCAGTTATTCTACGATAATGGTCAGTAATTCTACGATAATGGTCAGCATTCTACGGATAACAGGTCTACGTATTCTATGATAAACAGTCAGTATTCTTTTTTTAAAGTTGAATTCAACGGTCGGTATTCTACGATAACGGTCAGTATTTACTGATTTAGGTCGGGGAGTCTACGATAACAGTCCAGTATTCTATGATAACGGCAGTATTCTATGATAACGGTCAGTATTTCTACGAAACAGCCAGTATTCTACGATACCGGTCAGTATTCTACATACCGTGTCGTGTGATTCTACTGAGAAATCGATCAGTATTCTACGATAAACGGGTTCAGTATTAACCGAGACCGGTGGGTATTGTACGAGATTAAGGTCAGTATTCTACGAAAACGGACGGTATTTGTACGATAACGGTCAGTTTTCTATGATTAACGATCAGTATTCTACGCTTACCGGTCGGTATGTACGATAATGGTCAGTATTATACGATAACGGATCGGTATTGTACGATAACGGTCAGTATTTCCGATAACGGTCGATTAATTTACGATACCAGTACCGTAGATTACAGTTTTACGGTGTAGCGATTATTGTAGGGATGTTGCGATCGATATATAAAATAACGGTTAAATCTCATAGAACATCCGGTGTTATTTTACATAACGATAGGGTATGTCTACGATAACGATTGTTTTCGACGATAACGGTCAGTATTCCTATGAAACGATCAGTATTATTACGAACGGTCGTATTCTATGATTAAAAACGGTCAGGTATGAGAAGATTAAAGGTGAATATTAGAAGTGAAGCATTTCGGGGGAGTCTTTTCCGGTCGGTATTCGACGATAACAGTCGAGTTATTTATGTGATTAACGGTCAGTATTCTATTATAACGGTAAGTAATCTACGATAACGGGGTCCAGTTATTCTACGGGATAACGGTCAGTTCTAACGATACGGGCCAGTTAGTCTACGATAACAGTAGTTATTTCCGATGATGTAACAGTCAGGATTCTACGTGATTAACTGTCAGGGATTCTACGATAACGGTCAGATTCTCCGAATAACTGTCGGGATTCATTACGATACCGGTCGTATTCTACGAGAACAGTCAGTATTTCTATGATAACATGGTCAGTAGTTTTCTATTTATAACGGTCAGTAGTATTCTACGATTAAAACAGCCAGTATTTCTACGTGATAACAGTGAAGTATTCTATGCTAAAACGGTCAGTATTCTATGATATACGTCAGTATTCTACGATTAAACAGCCATTGTTATTTTCGACGATTAACGAGTCAGATGTATTCTACGATACCGGTCGGTATTATTTTCTACGATAACGCGTCGGATTCGATGATACGGTTCGGTTATTGTACGATAACGATCAGTTATGTTCCACGATAACGCGTCAGTATTTCTTTGACGATAACGGCCTCAGTATTTGCATACGGGATTATCCGTGTGTGCGTATCTACGCTAAACGGTCAGTATTCTACGATAACGAGCAGTATCTACTGAAAAACGTCAGTATTATCGATAACGGTCTTGGTATTGCTACGGATAACGGTCAGCTATTCTACGATAACGGACGGTATTGTACGATAACGGTCAGTATGTGCTAGGATAACGATCAGATTCTACGTCTGAGAATGGTCGGGATTGTACGATAATGGGTCAGTATTCACTTTGAATTAAAACGGTCGTATGTAACGATAAAGGTCAGATTTAAGATAAACGGGCGGTGATATTTGACGATACCAGTACCGTAGATTTTACGGTTAATTGTGTGATATTGGTAGGATTGCTGTTATCGATTATCATGTTTAAAATAACGGTCAATTCTCATAGGAACACCTGTGTTGTTATTTTTACGATAACGGCTCGGTATTTATGATACCGATCGGTATTCTACGATAACGATTGGTTTTCTACGATAACGGTCAGTATTCTATGATAACGATCAGTATTCTACGATACGTCAGTATTCTCTGATAACATCAGTATTCTTACGTATTAATGGTCAGTCTTTCTACGATAATGGTAGCAGATTCTACGAATAACAGTCCAGTCTTCTGATGAGAACAGTCAGTATTCTATGATAACATGGGCAGGTATTTACGATAACGGTTCAGATCTACGATAAAGGTCAGTAGTTGTGGTACACAATAATGGTCATTATTTCTACGATACTGGTCGGGATTGTTACGTAACGGTTCTAAGGTTTAGTATTTCTACGTGATTTACGTGACGGTTATTGTACGATAACGGTTCAGTATTTTCTATGATAAACGATCAGTATTCTACCGATACTGGTTCAGGGTTTGTATCGGTACGATTTAATGGTCAGAGTATTCTTCACGATAACGGTCGGTATTGTACGATAACGGTTCGTTTATTTTACTATAACGGTCGGTAATTTACGATTACCAGTACGTTTAGATTTATTGGTAGCGATTATGTAGGATTGCCCCCCCCCCCCCCCCCCGCTCGATATCATAAAATAAACGGTCCATTCGTAGAGAACACCGGGTTGTGTTATTTTACGATGAACAGATCGGGTATTCTATGATAACGATCGGCATTCTACGGATAACGATTGGTTTTCTACGATAACAATCGTATTCTACGGATAACGGTGGTATTCTATGTAACGATCAGTATTCTATGATAGCGGTCGGTATTCTATGATAACGATCAGTATTCTAGATAACGGTGGTGGTTCTACGATAAGGGTTGGTATTCTATGATAACGATCAGTTTCTATGATAACGGTCGGGTATTCTACGAAACGGTCAGTATTCGACGATGTTAACGGTCAGTAATTCTACGATAAACGGCAGTATTTATGGATAACGGTCGTATTCTATGATAACGAATGTATTTACGATAAAAGGGTCCGTATATTCTACGGATACCCGGTCGGTAGTGTACGATAAACGGTCGGTATTCTATGATACCGGTCGGTATTGGACTGGGGATAACGGTCGTATTTTACGATAACGGTCAGTATTCTCGATACGGTCAGTATTCTATGATAACGTCAGTATTTACGATAACGGTTGGTATTCTACTGATAAACGATCAGTATTCTCCGATAACGGGGTCAGTATTCTACGATACGGTCGGTATGTGTGATAACGGCCGGTATTTATGATACAGGTCGGTATTGTACGATAACGGTCAGTATTCTACGATAACGGACGGTATTGTACGATAACGGTCAGTATTCTATGATAACGATCAGTATTCTACGATACCGGTCGGTATTGTACGATAATGGTCAGTATTCTACGATAACGGTCGGTATTGTACGATAACGGTCAGTATTTTACGATAACGGTCGCCGGTCGATTAACGATACCGGTCGGTATTGTTACCGATACGGTCGGTAGTCTATGATACGCGTTGGTATGTACAGAAACGGTCTAGTACATTTGACGGTTAACGGTTCTGTATTCTACGATAACGGTCAGTATTCTATGATAACGATCAGTATTCTTGAGAACGGTCAGATTCTACGATAACGGTCCGTTATTATACGATAACGGTCAGTATTCTACGATAACGGTCAGTATTCTACGATAACGGTCAGTATTCTACGATAACGATCAGTATTATACGATAACGGTCTCAGTATTCTATGATAACAGTCAGTATTCTACGATAATGGTCAGTATTCTACGATAATGGTCAGTATTCTACGATAACAGTCAGTATTCTATGATAAACAGTTCAGCTATCATACGATAACGGTCAGTATTTACGATAACGGTCAGTATTCTACGATACGCGGTATTCTACGATAACAGTCAGTATTCTATGATAACGGTCAGATTCTATGATAACGGTCAGTATTCTACGATAACAGCCAGTATTCTACGATAACGGTCAGTATTTACGATATCGGTCGGTATTCTACGAGATTCTACGATCTAGTATTCTACGATAACGGTCAGTATTAACGACTACGGTCGGTGATTGTACGATAACGTCAGTATTCTACGTGTAACGGACGGTATTGTACGCGATACACGTCAAGTATTCTATGATAACGATCAGTATTCTACGATACCGGTCGGTATTGTACGATAATGGTCAGTATTCTACGATAACGGTCGGTATTGTACGATAACTGTCAGTATTTTACGATAACGGTCGATAATTTACGATACCAGTACCGTAGATTTACGGTAGCGATTATTGTAGGATTGCGATCGATATCATAAAATAACGGTCCATCTCAAGACACGGTTGTATTTTTAGATAACGTCGTTTTTTTTTTTTTTTGTTATTATACGATAAAGAGTGGGTTCTACGATAACGGTCAGTATTCTATGATTACGATCAGTATTCTACGATAACGGTCCTTCATGATAAGCGTCAGTATTCTACGATAACGTGTCAGATTCTACGATACCGGTCGGTATTCTCCGATAACAGTCAGTATTCTATGATAACGGTCAGTATTCTATGATAACGGTCAGTATTCTACGATAACAGCCAGCTATTCTACGATAACGGTCAGTATTCCTACGATTACGTCACGTATTCTACGTAACAGTCAGTTTCTATGATAACAAGTCAGTATTCTACGATAACGGTCAGTATCTACGATAACGGTCAGTATTCTCGGATACGTCGTTATTCTACGATACGGTCGGTATCTGATAACAGTCAGTTCTTGAAACGGTCAGTATTCTATGAAACGGTCAGTATTTACGATAACAGAGATATGCTACGATAACAGTCAGTATTCTAGATAACGGTCAGTATTCTATGATAAACGTCAGTATTCTACGATAACAGCCATGTATCTACGATAACGGTCAGTATTCTACGATTACCGGTCGGTTGTATCTACGATAACGGTCGGTATTCTATGATACGGTCGGATTGTACGATAACGATTCAGTATTCACGATAACGGTTCACGATCTCACGATAACGGTCAGTATTCTACGATACCGGTAGGTATTCTACGATAACGGTCGTATTCTACGATAACGATCAGTATTCTACGATAACGGTCAGTATTCTACGATACGGGCGGTATGTACGAAACGGTAGTTTCTACGATAACGGAGGTTATTGTACGATAACGGGTCAGTATCTCGATGATAACAGATCAGTATTCTACGATACGGTCGGTATTGTACGATAATGTCAGGATTCTCGATGAACGGTCGGTATTGTACGATAACGGTCAGATTTTACGTACGTCGAATTACGATACCCGTACCGTAGATTTACGGTAAGCGATATGTAGGATGCAGATCGATATCATAAAATAACGGTCATCTCATAGAAAACACCGCGTTGTATTTTTACGAGAACGATCGGTATTTATGATAACGAGTCGGCATTCTACGATAACGATGGTTTTTACGATAACGGTCAGTATCTATGATAACGATCGTATTCTACGATAACGGTCAGTATTTCTATGATAACCAGTCAGTATATTCTACGATAATGGTCAGATTCTACGATAATGGTCAGTATTCTACGATAACAGGTCAGTATTCTATGATTAACAGTCAGTAATTCTTATGGATAACAGTCAGTAATTCGATCCGATAAACGCGTCAGTATGCTACGATAACGGTCAGTATTCTAAAAGAATTCATTCTATTATACGATACTGGTCGGTTTGTACGAAACGAGTCAGTATTCACGATAACGGAGGTATTGTACGATAACGGTCGTATTCTATGATATACGATCAGTATTCTACGATACCGGTCGGTGTATTGTACGATAATGGTCAAGTATTCTACGGATAACGGTCGTATTGTACGATAACGGTCGGATTTTACGATAACGGCGGTAATTACGATACCAGTACTAGATTTACGGATTAGCGATATGTAGGATTGCGCTCGATATCATAAAATAACGGTCCATCTCATGAACACCGGTTGTTATTTTTCGAAACGATCGGTATTCTATGATACGATCGGCATTATACGAAACGATTGTTTTTACGATAACCAATCGGTATTCTACGATAACGGTCGTATTCTATGATAACGATCAGTATTCTATGAAGCGGAATGTATTCTATGATAACGATCAGATTCTACGAAAGGTGGTGTTACGGAACGGTTGGATTCTATGATAACGTATCAGTATTCTTGATACGGTCGGTATTACGATACGGTCAGATTTACGTAACGGTCAGTATTCTACGATAACGGTCAGTATTCTATGATAACGGTCAGGATCTATGATAAACGAGTCAGTATTCTACGATAACGGTCATATTCTACGATACGGCGGGATGGACGATACCGGTCGTGTATTCTATGATAACGGTCATTATTGTTACGATAACGGTCAGTATTTTACGATAACGGTCAGTATTCTACGATAACGGTAAGTATTCTATGATTAACGATCAGTATTCTACGATAACGGTTGGATTCTACGATAACGATAAGTATTCTACGATAACGGTCAGTATTTACGATACGGTCGGTATGTGTGATAACCGGCGGTATTCTATGTAAACGGCGGTATGTACAGATCACAAGGTCCAGTATTTTACCGATAACGGTCAGTATTCTACGATAACGGTCAGTATCCACTGATACGATCAGTATTATCGATAACGTCAGATTCTATGATAACGATCAGTTATTCTAAGATAACGGTCAGTATTCACGCTAACAGTCCGTATTCTACGATAACGGTCAGGTATGTACGATACCGGTCGGTATGTACGAAACGGTAGTATTCTATGATAACGGTCGGTATTGTTCGATAACGGTCAGTATTTTGGATAAAGGTCAGATTCTATGATAACGGTCAGTATTCTACGATAACGGTCAGTATTTCTATGATAACGATCAGTATTTCTACGATAACGGTCGGTATTCTATGATAACAAATCGTATTCTACGATACGGTCGGTATTCTACGATAACGATCAGATTCTATGAAACGATCAGGATTCTATGATATAACGATCAGTATCTACGATAACGGTCGGTATTTATGAAACGATCAGTTTCTCGTAACGGTCGGGATTCTATGATAACGATCAGTATTCTACGATAACGGTCGGTATTCTATGATAACGATCAGTATTCTACCGATAACGGTCGGTATTCTACGATTAACGATCAGTATTCTGATAACGATCAGTATTCATGATATAATGTTTAACGAGCAGTATTCTACGATAACGGTCAGATTTCTACGAAACGGTACAGTTATTCTATGATAACGTCAGTATTCTACGAGAACGATCAGTATTTCTACGATAACGGTCAGTATTCTCTACCGATCCGGTCGGTTCTATGATACCGGTGCCCGGGATTTAGTACGATCGAAACGGTTCAGTATTTAATAGCTCACGTATTCATGATAACGTTCCGATCATCGTACGTAGTACTAGTAACGGTCAGTAGTCTATTGATAACGATCAGATTTATGAAACGATCAGTAATCTCATGAAACGGTGGGTATTTATGATAACGGTCCCAGTATTTCGATACGGCGGTATGGTACGAAGACGGTCGGTATTTATGATGCCGGTCGGGTATTGTACGATAACGGTCAGTATTTTACGGATAACGGTCAGTATTCTCACGGAACGGTCAGTATTCTACGAGAACGGTCAGTATTCGATTGATAAACGGCCAGTATTCTATGATAATCGATTCGATTTCTACGGATAACGGTCAGTATTTATGATAACGCGTCAGTCATTTCTATGGATAACGTGTCAGTATTCTACGATAACGGTCAGACAGATTCTTATGATAACGTCAGTATTTCTATGATAACGGTCAGTATTCTACGATAACGGTCAGTATTTCGACGATAAACGGTCAGTATTCTATTGATAACGGTCGTATTCTACGATAAGCGCGTCAGTATCTATGATTAACGATCAGTATTATACGATAACGGTCAGTATTCTATGATAACAGTCAGTATCTACGCTAAATGGTCAGTATTCTACGATAACGGTCATTTCTACGATACGGTCGTATTCTACGATACCGGTCGGTATTCTACGATACAGTCAGTATTCTATGATAACGGTCAGATTCTAAGATAAACGGTCAGTATTCTACGATAACAGCCAGTATTCTACGATAACGGTCAGTATTCTACGATACCGGTCGGTATTCTACGATAACGGTCAGTATTCTAAGATAACGGTCGGTATTGTACGATAACGATCAGTATTCTACGATAACGGTCAGTATTGTACGATAACGGTCAGTATTCTATGATAACGGTCAGTATTCTACGATAACGGTCAGTATTCTATGATAACAGTCAGTATTCTACGATAATGGTCAGTATCTACGATAACGGTCAGTATTCTACGATAACAGTCAGTATTCTATGATAACGGTCAGTATTCTACGATAACGGTCAGTATTCTACGATAACGGTCAGTATTCTACGATACCGGTCGGTATTCTACGATAAACAGTCAGTATTCTATGATAACGGTCAGTATCTACGAACGGCAGATTCTACGTAACACCAGTATTTCTACGAAACGAGTCGATATTCTACGATAACGGTCAGTATTCTACGATAACTGATCAGTTATTCTACGATTAACGGTCAGTATTCTACGATACCGGTCGGTATTGTACGATAACGGTCAGATTCTACGATAACGGACGGGTATGTACGAAACGGTCAGTATTCTATGATAACGATCAGTATTCTACGATACCGGTCGGGTATTGTAGATAATGGTCAGTTATCTACGATAACGGTCGGTTTATTTGTTACGTAACGGTCAGATGTTAAGATACGGTCAGGTAATTTACGATACCAGTACCGTAGATTTACGGTAGCGATATTGTAGAATTGCGATCGATATCATAAAATAACGGTCCATCTCATAGAACACCGGTTGTTATTTTTACGATAACGATGTTTTATAAATATGGCCCTTAGAGGCACCTCTGGTTACGTGCACATGCAAGCTCACACTCACTCACGCACACGTAACCATGTGACATCACGTCACCACTTCAATCCGCCTGATCATCCCCCATTGGCTAAAAGGACAAGCCAGACGGAGCACTAGGTGCTCTTGGCAGTGAGCTTCCCACTTGCAGAGGACCTCAGCCTGCGAACTGGAGATTGACCGTGCCCCAAACTGATTAGCTTGCTGGATAATTGGATAGGATATTCCGTGACGCCATGTTCAGTCTAGAGAGATGGATTCTGGGAACTTTCCTAAACAACCAACAGCCACGACAATAGGAGACATGAGACACAGCTTGTTGTTACTTTGTTATCTGGTGACTTTAGTTCCTTTTATTAGTTTCATCCTTACACGTATGTTGACAGATTTTAACACCCTTTAGCATTCCATCTTTCATTGAGTAGCCATCGAGCGATTACCTAAGGATTTGAGATATTGAAGGAATGTGATGTGTTAATCTAAACAAATAAGGAATTGTAGACGAGCCATAAACTGTATAAAATTTGTGAACATTTATTCTGCACTTACAAGCTTGTACAATCAATGTTTGTGACGGAGTAGAAATAGATCCTTTAAAAGGACTTAAGGATAGTAAGTTACTACATCTATGTACTTTGTGCCACAATGTTTCAATCTATATAAAATAACCAAATTCACTCAACGTGATATTAACTTTCTTACAAAGATTCCCTTTCTGGTTGTTACCTCCGTGGGGATGGCACCATAATTATTATCATCTATGTAGCTCTGTGTTGTTGTATCAGACAAATTCCTCATGGCTCATTCAATCTATTCTATCTGGGCAAAGTCAATGTAAACCTTCCTCTCGTGTCGTTCTTTTACATTCATGTTCCCTTAACTCTATTTCTATAAAGTATAATTCGTTATCCCATCGGGATACAAGAGTAGAAACATTAGTAGAAGGTATATTCTGCTATTTCAGTGGCACACTCTTGGATAAATTCAACCAATTTAATACTGTGCTGAATCCACACACCACCTTTCAGGGAGACTGCAGACCCCTCCTCAAGTGGGTGGAAATGGGGGGCAATCTCGAAACGTATGTGGATTTAGCACAGCATTAAGTTAGTTGAAGAGTGTGCCCCTCTCCTTTTTTCCCTGCTTGATACTTACCTAACGTGGCACAATTCTTCCAGAGTTAACCTTTTACATTTTCCTGGACTCTACACCACTTTATACAGATTGCATATTATTGACCTTGATGGTTTTTTTGCCTTGAAAATGTTCCAAGCCTCTTGTAAACTTGTTTTGTCTTGATATTTCTCGAGGAACAAACTTTATTTGAAGATAATTCCAGACACAAGTTTATTAGTTAATTTGAATCTATATAAAACTTTCTGAATGGCTGGGAGAATTTTGATGAGACTTGGTATGCTTAGATTTCAGGACCCTGAAAAAACATAGGCTACTTTACAACATTTATAAACCACCCCTTACCTCTTTTTTTTACCCCTTTTCATTCATGTATAAGTTAAAGGGGGATACGATCTGACCTGCGTGCTGCTATCAGGTGAGTGATTGCCCAACACACAATTTAACCTGAGGTACACAACACAACTATGCAGCCAGCAAATGAACAAGCAGATTGCCTTGGGGACACACACACGAACCCTCCATCACTCGGTGCTCAGTGTAACAGTAAGCCCTCTAGTTCACAAATCACCCAGTGTTACAGACAGCCCTCCAGTTCACTAATCAGTGTTACAGACAGCCCTCCAGTTCACTAATCACTCATTGTTACAGACAGCCCTCTAGTCCACAAATCACTCAGTGTTACAGTCATCCCTCCAGTCCACAAATCACCCAGTGTTACAGTCAACCCTCCAGTTCACAAATCATCAAGTGTTACAGTAAGTCCTCCAACCCCTAGGCTTTGTTTGACTGGCCCTGAACCCCTGGCCCTGAACTCCTGGGGTTTCTTTTACTATCCTTCTGGCTCTGAACCCCTAAGCTTTGTTTGGTTAAACTTCTGACTCTGAACCCCTAGAGTTTCTTTTACTACCCTTCTGGCCCTGAACCCCTAGGGCTTGTTTGACTACCCTTCTGGCTCTAAACCCCTAGGCTTTGTTTGATTACCCTTCTGGCTCGAGAACCCCTAGGCTTTGTTTGATTACCCTTCTGGCTCTGAACCCCTAAGGTTTGTTTGATTAGTCTGCTTGCCCTGAATCCCTAGGGCTTGTTTGACTTCCCTTCTGGCTCTGAACCCCTAGAGTTTGTTTGATTACCCTTCTGGCCCTGAACCCCTAGGGCTTGTTTGATACCCTTCTGGCTCTAAACCCCCTAGGCTTTGTTTGATTACCCTTCTGGCTCGAGAACCCTAGGCTTTGTTTGATTACCCTTCTGGCTCTGAACACCCTAAGGTTTGTTTGATTAGTCTGCTTGCCCTGAATCCCTAGGGCTTGTTTGAACG
>JAACNH010000838.1:0-25118 GCA_019447015.1 Hymenochirus boettgeri | reverse complement strand
ACCTCTGCTCGGGAACCCCTAGGTTTGACTACCCTGCTGGCTCTAAACCCCTAGAGTTTGTTTGACTACCCTTCTGGCTCTGAACTCCTAGGCTTTTTTTTAATTTCCCTTCTGGCCCTGAACCCCTAGGTTTGGTTGACTACCCTTCTGGCCCTGAACACTATGGCTTTGTTTAATTACCTTTTGGCTCGAACCCTAGGGTTTGTTTGATTACCCTTCTGGCTCTGAACCCCAAGCATTTGTTTAACTACTTTTTGGCCCTGACAACCTTAGACTTGTTTAACTACCCTCTGGCCCTTAAACCCCTAGGGTTTGTTTGTATACCCTTTATGGCTCTGAACCCCTAGCTTTGTTTATTACCCTTGGCTCTGAACCCCTAGGCTTTGTTTTAACTACCCATCTGGCTCTGAACCCCTAAAGTTTGTTTGATTACTCTTCTGGCCCTGAATCCCTAGGGCTTGTTTGACTACCCTTCTGGTCTGAACTCCCAGGCTTTTTTAAATTTCCCTTCTGGTTCTGAACCCTAGGGTTTATTTGACTACACTTCTGGCTCTGAACCCCTAGAGAGTTTGTTTGGGTTACCCTTCTGGCTCTGACCCCTAGAGTTTGTTTGACTTCCCTTCTGGCTCTGAACCCTAGAGTTTGTTTGATACCCTTCTGGCTCGGGAACCCCTGGCTTTGACTACCCTTCTGGCTCTAAACCCCTAGAGTTGTGTTTGACACCCTTCTGGCTCTGACTCCTAGCTTTTTTTAATTTCCCTTCTGGCCCTGAACCCCTAGGTTTGGTTGACTACCCTTCTGGCCCTGAAACCCTAGGCTTTGTTTAATTACCTTTTGGCTCTGAACCCTAGGGTTTGTTTGATTACCCTTCGGCTCTGAACCCCTAGCATTTGTTTGCTACCTTTCTGGCCCTGAACCCTTAGACTTTGTTTAACTACCCCTCTGGCCCTGAACCCCTAGGGTTTGTTTGTATACCCTTATGGCTCTGAACCCTAGGCTTTGTTTAATTACCCTTCTGGCTCTGAACCCCTAGGCTTTGTTTTAACTACCCATCGGCTCTGAACCCCTAAGGTTTGTTTGATTACTCTTCTGGCCCTGAATCCCTAGGCTTGTTGACTACCCTTCTGGTCCTGAACGCCCAGGCTTTTTTAAATTTCCCTTCTGGTTCTGAACCCCTAGGGTTTATTGACTACACTTCTGGCCCTGAACCCCTAGTTTTGGTTGACTACCCTTCTGGCCCTGAAGGCTTTCTTTAATTACCTTTTGGCTCTAACCCCTAGGGTTTGTTTGACTACCCTTATGGCTCTGAACCCCTAGTTTTGTTTGATTACCCTTCTGGCTCTGAACCCTAGGCTTTGTTTACTACCCATCTGGCCTGAATCCCTAGTTGTTGTTTTAATACCTTCTGGCTCTGACCCCCTAGAGTTTGGTTTGATTACCCTTCTGGCCCTGAACTCCTAGGTTTTTTTTAATTTCCCTTCTGGTTCTGAAACCCTAGGGTTTGTTTGCCTACACTTCTGGCCCTAAACCCCTAGGTTTGGTTGACTTTGTTTGACTTCCCTTCTGGCTCTGAACCCCTAGAGTTTGTTTGATTACCCTTCTGGCTCGGGAACCCCTAGGCTTTGACTACCCTTCTGGCTCTAAACCCCTAGAGTTTGTTTGACTACCCTTCTGGCTCTGAACTCCTAGGCTTTTTTTAATTTCCCTTCTGGCCCTGAACCCCTAGGTTTGGTTGACTACCCTTCTGGCCCTGAACACCTAGGCTTTGTTTAATTACCTTTTGGCTCTGAACCCCTAGGGTTTGTTTGATTACCCTTCTGGCTCTGAACCCCAAGCATTTGTTTAACTACCTTTGTGGCCCTGAACCCTTAGACTTTGTTTAACTACCCCTCTGGCCCTGAACCCCTAGGGTTTGTTTGTATACCCTTATGGCTCTGAACCCCTAGGCTTTGTTTAATTACCCTTCTGGCTCTGAACCCCTAGGCTTTGTTTTAACTACCCATCTGGCTCTGAACCCCTAAAGTTTGTTTGATTACTCTTCTGGCCCTGAATCCCTAGGGCTTGTTTGACTACCCTTCTGGTCCTGAACTCCCAGGCTTTTTTAAATTTCCCTTCTGGTTCTGAACCCCTAGGGTTTATTTGACTACACTTCTGGCTCTGAACCCCTAGAGTTTGTTTGGTTACCCTTCTGGCTCTGAACCCCTAGAGTTTGTTTGACTTCCCTTCTGGCTCTGAACCCCTAGAGTTTGTTTGATTACCCTTCTGGCTCGGGAACCCCTGGCTTTGACTACCCTTCTGGCTCTAAACCCCTAGAGTTTGTTTGACACCCTTCTGGCTCTGACTCCTAGCTTTTTTTAATTTCCCTTCTGGCCCTGAACCCCTAGGTTTGGTTGACTACCCTTCTGGCCCTGAAACCCCTAGGCTTTGTTTAATTACCTTTTGGCTCTGAACCCCTAGGGTTTGTTTGATTACCCTTCTGGCTCTGAACCCCTAGCATTTGTTTGACTACCTTTCTGGCCCTGAACCCTTAGACTTTGTTTAACTACCCCTCTGGCCCTGAACCCCTAGGGTTTGTTTGTATACCCTTATGGCTCTGAACCCCTAGGCTTTGTTTAATTACCCTTCTGGCTCTGAACCCCTAGGCTTTGTTTTAACTACCCATCTGGCTCTGAACCCCTAAGGTTTGTTTGATTACTCTTCTGGCCCTGAATCCCTAGGGCTTGTTTGACTACCCTTCTGGTCCTGAACGCCCAGGCTTTTTTAAATTTCCCTTCTGGTTCTGAACCCCTAGGGTTTATTTGACTACACTTCTGGCCCTGAACCCCTAGGTTTGGTTGACTACCCTTCTGGCCCTGAAGGCTTTCTTTAATTACCTTTTGGCTCTGAACCCCTAGGGTTTGTTTGACTACCCTTATGGCTCTGAACCCCTAGGGTTTGTTTGATTACCCTTCTGGCTCTGAACCCCTAGGCTTTGTTTGACTACCCATCTGGCCCTGAATCCCTAGGTTGTGTTTAATTACCCTTCTGGCTCTGAACCCCTAGAGTTTGTTTGATTACCCTTCTGGCCCTGAACTCCTAGGTTTTTTTTAATTTCCCTTCTGGTTCTGAAACCCTAGGGTTTGTTTGCCTACACTTCTGGCCCTAAACCCCTAGGTTTGGTTGACTACCCTTCTGGCCCTGAACACCTAGGCTTTGTTTAATTACCCTTTGGCTCCGAACCCCTAGCGTTTGTTTGACTACCCTTCTGGCCCTGAACCCCTTGGTTTTTTTTGACTACACTTCTGGTCCTGAACCCCTAGGCTTTGTTAAACTACCCCTCTGGCCCTGAACCCCTAGGCTTTGTTTGACTGCCCTTCTGGTCCTGAACTCCTAGGCTTTGTTTGACTACCCTTCTGGCCCTTAACCCCTAGGCTTTGTTTAACTACCCCTCTGGCCCTGAATCCCTAGGGTTTGTTTGACTATCCTTCTGGCTCTGAACCCCTAGGTTTTGTTTAATTACCGTTCTGGCTCTGAACCCCTAGGCTTTGTTTGACTACCCTTCTGGCCCTTAACCCATTGGGTTTGTTTAACTACCTTTCCGGCCCTAAACCGCTTGTTTTTTATGACTACCCTTCTGGCTCTGTACGCCTAGGCTTTTTTAAATTTCCCTTCTGGTTCTGAACCCCTAGGGTTTGTTTGACTACAATTCTGGCCCTGAACCCCTAGGTTTGGTTGACTACCCTTCTGGCCCTGAATACCTAGGCTTTGTTTAATTACCCTTTGGCTCTGAACCCCTAGGGTTTGTTTGACTACCCTTCTGGTCCTTAACCCCTAGGCTTTGTTAAACTACCCTTTTGGCCCTGAACCCCTAGGCTTTGTTTGACTACCCTTCTGGTCCTTAACCCCTAGGCTTTGTTAAACTACCCTTCTGGCCCTGAACACCTAGGCTTTGTTTGACTGCCCTTCTGGTCCTGAACCCCTAGGCTTTGTTTGACTACCCTTCTGGCCCTAAACCCCTAGGTTTTGTTTAACACCTAACTACCCCTCTGGCCTGAACCCCTAGGGTTTGTTTGACTACCCCTACTGGCTCTGAACCCCTAGACTTTTGTTGGACTACCCTTTGGGCCCTAACCACTGCTTTAACTACCCTTCTGCTCTGAACCCTAGGCTTTGTATGATTGCCCTTTGGCCCTGAACCCCTAGGGTTTGTTTTGACTATCCTTCTGGCTCTGACCCCTAGGTTTTGTTTAATTACCGTTCTGGCTCTGAACCCCTAGTTTTTGTTGACATACCCTTCTGGCCCTTAAACCATAGGGTTTGTTTAACTACCTTTCCGGCCCTAAACCGCTTGTTTTTTTTAGACTACCCTTCTGGCTCTGTACGCCTAGCTTTTTTAAATTTCCCTTCTGGTTCTGAACCCCTAGGGTTTGTTTTTGACTACACTTCTGGCCCTGAACCCCTAGGTTTGGTTGACTACCCTTCTGGCCCTGATACCTAGGCTTTGTTTAATTACCCTTTGGCTCTGACACCTAGGTTTGTTTGACGAACCCTTCTGGCTCTAAACCCCTAGGCTTTTGTTAAACTTACCCTTTTGGCCCTGAACCCCTAGGCTTTGTTTGACTACCCTTCTGGTCCTGAACCCTAGGCTTTGTTAAACTACCCTTCTGCCCTGAACCCCTAGGCTTTGTTGACTGCCCTTCTGGTCCTGAACCCCTAGGCTTTGTTTGACTACCTCTGGCCCTAAACCCCTAGGTTTTGTTTAACTACCCTCTGGCCCGAAACCCTAGGGTTTGTTTGACTACCCTACTGGCTCTGAACCCCTAGACTTTGTTTGACTACCCTTGGGCCTGAACCACTGGGCTTTAACTACCCTTCTGGCTCTGACCCCTAGGCTTTGTATGATTGCCTTCTGGCCCTGAACCCCTAGGGTTTTGTTTGACTATCCTTCTGGCTCTGAACCCTAGGCTTTGTTTATTACCCTTCTGGCTCGGAACCCTAGGCTTTGTTTGATCTACCCTTCCTGGCCCTAACCACTAGGCTTTGTTTGATCTACCCTTCTGGCCCTGAACCCCTAGGCTTTGTTTGATCTACCCTTCTGGCCCTGAACCCCAGGCTTTATTTAATTATCCTTCTGGCTCTGAACCCATAGGCGTTGTTTAATTACCCTTCTGGCTTTTGAAATCTTAGCCAAACCACCTTGGCAATTGCAAACCAACTAAATAATCAATCTCCCACATGTTCTAAATCAAATGGTATGCCACATGCATGGTGGTACACAAAGACATGGCCACCAAACTAACCTTAAAAGAACCAATGGATAAGTGCAGTTAGAGGGGAAAAAATTGCTCTATATTCTGAACAGCTACTATATAAAACACCCCTCAAATTTTGGAATACTCCCATAAATTATATATTTTGGAATACCACACTTTAAACTACGGTATCATTCTTTCATACAGTCTTTCAGATTTCAAAATAATATTTACATTTTCGCAGAATTTCTAAAAAGGCAAAAGAACGGTTTGAACTTAGAAATCTTGACCAACCTGCATTAAAAAAAAATAATTCTAAAATGGCACCCTACATGCATCAGTGTACATGAAGACACAGCCAGCAAATAGCATTAAAGGGCAAACTGCAGAACTTTAGGATTGGCCTCTACATGTAAATAAGTACCCCCTTAACTGGAAAACAACCCCAAAACTGTATATTTTGGAAAAGACAACACCTTCAAATAATTAAAGGTGCCTTTTCTTTTATTCATATGTAAAATTTGGGAAGCAGTTCTTCGTAGAATATCTAACATTAGAATATTTTTGAAAACATTTATTAAATAATTATTCAATGTGAAAATTTTGTACAAACCACTGTAGCAACATGATGGTTAAGCACGAACCAACAACCACCACTACTCCAGGGACAAACACATAATAGGAAAAACTCCCTACACACCTCCAGCTATATACTTCTCTCATTCATATATGCAGAATTCCAGATGCAGTTATTTGTAGAATTGTTACATTTTCTGAAAAAGCAGTAAATCGGTTCAGACTTAGAAATATTGACAAAACCTTCAGTATAAATAAATTTCCACTTAATATCGATTTCTACAGAAAGAAATTTACACTTTTCAAAATACTTTTGGCCTTATTACCCAAAACTGTAGCGCAGGACGGTATAGAGAGAATTTTAGGTCCAAAAAAATGTAGCTTGTGGGGATTTTTCTGAAATTGAGGAGTGTTGAAAGACTTATTGCATTAAAAATACAGTTTTATTTGCAATAGCAATAACTTATTTATTTTATTGCACTAATGTCAGTGGTGCTCAACCAGCAGCCACTTGTGAAAAAATCAACCCCATGATTGGGCAATGCTAGAATAGGTTATGGGGGTCCAGGGGGGGGCATGTGCGTCCCGTGTGGGCTTAGTTATTGGCTGAACAGTGCCTGGCTTTCTGCTAGTGCAACCCCAGCACGCCTTACGCATGTTGGACACCAAACCAACAGGGCCAGAAGGGCACAATCATACAAAGCCTAGGGGTTCAGAGCCAGAAGGGTAGTTAAAGCCCAGTGGTTCAGGGCCCAAAGGGTAGTCAAACAAAGTCTAGGGGTTCAGAGCCAGTAGGGTAGTCAAACAAACCCTAGGGGTTCAGGGCCAGAGGGGTAGTTAAACAAAAAACCTGGGGTTAGGCCAGAAGGGTAGTCCAAAAAGCCTGAGGGGTTCAGGACCAGAAGGGCAGTCAAACAAAGCTAGTGGTGTTCAGGGCCAGAAGGGTAGTAACAAAGCCTAGGGGTTCAGGACACAGAAGGGTAGTAAAACAAAGCCTAGGGGTTCAGGGCCAAAAGGGTAGTTTAACACAAGCCTAGGGGTTTAGGAGCAGAAGGGTAGTCAACAAAACCTAGGGGTTAGAGCCCAAGGGTAATTAACAAAGACCTAGGTATTCAGGGCCAGAAGGGTAGTCAACCAAACCTAGGGGTTCAGGGCCAGAATGTAGTCAAACAAAACTAGGGGTTCAGAACCAGAAGGGAAATTTAAAAAAAGCCAGGCGTACAGAGCCAGAGGGTTAGTCATAAAAAACAAGCGGTTTAGGGCCGGAAAGGTGTTAAACAAACCATGGGTTAGGCCAGAGGGTAGTCAAACAAAAACTAGGGGTTCCGAGCCAGAACGTAATTAAAATATATTAAATCTTACCTTAGGCGTTTTAAAACCCCTAGGGTTTGTTTGACTATCCTTCTGGCTCTGAACCCCTAGGCTTTGTTTAATTACCCTTCTGGCTCTGAACCCCTAGGCTTTGTTTGATCTACCCTTCTGGCCCTGAACCACTAGGCTTTCCTTCTGGCCCTGAACCCCTAGGGCTTGTTTGATACCCTTCTGGCTCTAAACCCCCTAGGCTTTGTTTGATTACCCTTCTGGCTCGAGAACCCTAGGCTTTGTTGATTACCCTTCTGGGCTCTGAACACCCTAAGGTTTGTTTGATTAGTCGCTTGCCCTGAATCCCTAGGTTTGTTTGACTCCCTTCTGGCTCTGAACCCCTAGAGTTTGTTTGATTACCTTCTGGCTGAACCCCTAGAGTTTGTTTGACTTCCTTCTGGCTCTGAACCCCTAGAGTTTGTTTGATTACCCTTCTGGCTCGGGAACCCCTAGGCTTTGACTACCCTTCGGCTCTAAACCCTAGAGTTTGTTTGACTACCCTTCTGGCTCTGAACTCCTAGGCTTTTTTTAATTTCCCTTCTGGCCTGAACCCCTAGGTTTGGTTGACTACCCTTCTGGCCCTGAACACCTGGCTTTGTTTAATTACCTTTTGGCTCTGAACCCCTAGGGTTTTTTTGATTACCCTTCTGGCTCTGAACCCCAGCATTTGTTTAATACTACCTTTGTGGCCCTGAACCTTAGACTTTGTTATACTACCCTCTGGCCCTGACCCCTAGGGTTTGTTGTAATACCCTTATGGCTCTGAACCCCTAGGCTTTGTTTAATTACCCTTCTGGCTCTGAACCCCTAGGCTTTGTTTTAAAACCCCATCTGGCTCTGAACCCCTAAAGTTTGTTTGATTACTCTTCTGGCCCTGAATCCCTAGGGCTTGTTTTACTCCTTCTGGTCCTGAACTCCCGGCTTTTTTAAATTTCCCTCTGGTTCTGAACCCTAGGGTTTATTTGACTACACTTCTGGCTCGAACCCCTAGAGTTTGTTTGGTTACCCTTCTGGCTCTGAACCCCTAGAGTTTGTTTGACTTCCCTTCTGGCTCTGAACCCTAGAGTTTGTTGATTACCCTTCTGGCTCGGGAACCCCTAGGCTTGACTACCCTTCTGGCTCTAAACCCCTAGAGTTTGTTGACTACCCTTCTGGCTCTGAACTCCTAGGCTTTTTTTTAATTCCCTTCTGGCCCTGAACCCCTAGGTTTGGTTGACTACCCTTCTGGCCCTGAACACCTAGGCTTTGTTTAATTACCTTTTGGCTCTGAACCCCTAGGTTTGTTTGATTACCCTTCGGCTCTGACCCTAGCATTTGTTTGACTACCTTTCTGGCCCTGAACCCTTAGACTTTTGTTTAACTACCCCTCTGGCCCTGAACCCTCTAGGGTTTGTTGTATACCCTTATGGCTCTGAACCCCTAGGCTTGTTTAATTACCCTTCTGGCTCTGAAACCCCTAGGCTTTTTTTTAACTACCCATCTGGCTCTGAACCCTAAGGTTTGTTTTGATTACCTTCTGGCCCTGAATCCCTAGGGCTTGTTGACTACCCTTCTGGTCCTGAACGCCCAGGCTTTTTTAAATTTCCCTTCTGGTTCGAACCCCTAGGGTTTTTTGACTACACTTCTGGCCTGAACCCCTAGGTTTGGTTGACTACCCTTCTGGCCCTGAAGGCTTTCTAATTACCTTTTGGCTCTGAACCCCTAGGGTTTGTTTGACCACCCTTATGGCTCTGAAACCCCTAGGGTTTGTTTGATTACCCTTCTGGCTCTGACCCCTAGGCTTTGTGTTGACTACCCATCTGGCCCTGAATCCTAGGTTGTGTTTAATTACCTTCTGGCTCTGAACCCCTAGAGTTTGTTTATTACCCTTCTGGCCCTGAACTCCTAGGTTTTTTTTAATTTCCCTTCTGGTTCTGAACCCTAGGGTTTGTTTGCCTACACTTCTGGCCCTAAACCCCTAGGTTTGGTTGACTACCCTCTGGCCCTGAACACCTAGGCTTTGTTTAATTACCCTTTGGCTCCGAACCCTAGCGTTTGTTTGACTACCCTTCTGGCCCTGAACCCCTTGTTTTTTTTTGACTACACTTCTGGTCCTGAACCCCTAGCTTTGTTAAACTACCCCTCTGGCCCTGAACCCCTAGGCTTGTGTTGACTGCCCTTCTGGTCCTGAACTTCCTAGGCTTTGTTTGACTACCTTCTGGCCTCTAACCCCTAGGCTTTGTTTAACTACCCCTCTGGCCCTGAATCCCTAGGGTTTGTTTGACTATCCTTCTGGCTCTGAACCCTAGGTTTTGTTTAATTACCGGTTCTGGCTCTGAACCCCTAGGCTTGTTTGACTACCCTTCTGGCCTTAACCCATTGGGTTTGTTTACTAACCCTTTCGCGGCCCTAAACCGCTTGTTTTTTATGACTACCCTTCTGGCTCTGTACGCCTAGGCTTTTTAAATTTCCCTTCTGGTTCTGAACCCCTAGGTTTGTTTGACTACAATTCTGGCCCTGAACCCCTAGTTTGGTTGACTACCCTTCTGGCCTGAAATACCTAGGCTTTGTTTAATTACCCTTTGGCTCTGAACCCCTAGGGTTTGTTTGACTACCCTTCTGGTCCTTAACCCCTAGGCTTTGTTAAACTACCCTTTTGGCCCTGAACCCCTAGGCTTTGTTTGACTACCCTTCTGGTCCTTAACCCCTAGGCTTTGTTAAACTACCCTTCTGGCCCTGAACACCTAGGCTTTGTTTGACTCGCCCTTCTGTCCTGAACCCCTAGGCTTTGTTGACTACCTTCTGGCCCTAACCCTAGGTTTTGTTTAACTACCCCTTGGCCTGAACCCCTAGGGTTGTTTTGACACCCTAACCCTACTGGCTCTGAACCCCTAGACTTTGTTTGACTACCCTTTGGGCCCTGAACCACTGGGCTTTAACTACCCTTCTGGCTCTGAACCCCTAGGCTTTGTATGATTGCCCTTCTGGCCCTGAACCCCTAGGGTTTGTTTGACTATCCTTCTGGCTCTGAACCCCTAGGTTTTGTTTAATTACCGTTCTGGCTCTGAACCCCTAGTTTTTGTTTGACTACCCTTCTGGCCCTTAACACCCTAGTTTTGTTTAACTACCTTTCCGCCCTAAACCGCTTGTTTTTTTATGACTACCCTTCTGGCTCTGTACGCCTAGCTTTTTTAAATTTCCCTTCTGGTTCTGAACCCCTAGGGTTTGTTTGACTACACTCTGGCCCTGAACCCCTAGGTTTGTTGACTACCCTTCTGGCCTGAATACCTAGGCTTTGTTTTAATTACCCTTTGGCTCTGAACCCTAGGGTTTGTTTGACTACCCTTCTGGCTCTAAACCCCTAGGCTTTGTTAAACTACCCTTTTGGCCCTGAACCCCTAGGCTTTGTTTTGACTACCCTTCTGGTCCTGAACCCTAGGCTTTGTTAAACTACCCTTCTGGCCCTGAACCCCTAGGCTTTGTTTGACTGCCCTTCTGGTCCTGAACCCTAGGCTTTTTTGACTACCCTCTGGCCCTAAACCCCTAGGTTTTGTTTAACTACCCTCTCCCCTGAACCCCTAGGTTTTTTTTGACTACCCTACTGGCTCTGAACCCCTAGACTTTGTTTGACTACCCTTTGGGCCCTGAACCACTGGGCTTTAACTACCCTTCTGGCTCTGAACCCCTAGGCTTTGTATGATTGCCCTTCTGGCCCTGAACCCCTAGGGTTTGTTTGACTATCCTTCTGGCTCTGAACCCCTAGGCTTTGTTTGATCTACCCTTCTGGCCCTGAACCACTAGGCTTTGTTTGATCTACCCTTCTGGCCCTGAACCCCTAGGCTTTGTTTGATCTACCCTTCTGGCCCTGAACCCCTAGGCTTTATTTAATTATCCTTCTGGCTCTGAACCCATAGGCGTTGTTTAATTACCCTTCTGGCTTTTGAAATCTTAGCCAAACCCACTTGGCAAGTTGCAAACCAACTAAATATCAATCTCCCACATGTTCTAAATCAAATGGTATGCCACATGCATGGGTGTACACAAAGACATGGCCACCAACTAACCTTAAAAAGAACCAATGGATAAGTGCAGTTAGAGGGGAAAAAATTGCTCTATATTCTGAACAGCTACTATATTAAACACCCCTCAAATTTTGGAATACTCCCATAAATGATATATTTTTGGAATACACACACTTTAAACTACGGTATCATTCTTTCATACAGTCTTTCAGATTTCAAACATAAGTTACATTTTCGCAGAATTTCTAAAAAAGGCAGAAAGAACGGTTTGAACTTAGAAATCTTGACCAAACCTGCAGTAAAAAAAAATAATTCTAAAATGGCACCCTACATGCATCAGTGTACATGAAGACACAGCCAGCAAATAGCATTAAAGGGCAAGACTGCAGAACTTTAGGATTGGCCTCTACATGTATAATAAGTACCCCCTTAACTGGAAAACAACCCCAAAAACTGTATATTTTGGAAAAGACACACCTTCAAATAATTAAAGGTGCCATTTCTTTTATTCATATGTAAAATTTGGGAAGCAGTTCTTCGTAGAATATCTAACATTTAGAATATTTTTGAAAACATTTATATAAATAATTATTCAATGTTGAAAATTTTGTACAAAACCACGTGGTATGCAACATGCATGGGTAAGCACAGAGACACAACCACCAACTAACTCCAATGGGGACCAACACATAAGTAGGAAAACATCCCTACACACCTCCAGCTATATACTTCTCTCATTCATATATGCAGAATTCCAGATGCAGTTATTTGTAGAATTGTTACATTTTCTGAAAAAGCAGTAAATACGGTTCAGACTTAGAAATATTGACAAAACCTTCAGTATAAATAAAAATTTCCACTTAATATCGATTTTCTACAGAAAGAAATTTAACACTTTTCAAAATACTTTTGGCCTTATTTACCCAAAACTGTAGCGCATGACGGTATAGAAGAATATTTAGGTTCCAAAAAAATGTAGCTTGTGGGGAGTTTTCTGAAATTGAGGAGTGTTTAGTTTGAAAGACTTATTGCTATTAAAAATACAGTTTTATTTGCAATAGCAATAACTTATTTATTTTATTGCACTAATGTCAGTGGTGCTCAACCAGCAGCCACTTGTGAAAAATCATACCCCATGATTGGGCAATGCTAGAATAGGTTATGGGGGTCCAGGGTGGGGCATGTGCAGTCCACGTGTGGGGCTTAGTTATTGGCTGAACAAGTGCCTGGGCTTCTGCTAGTGCACCCCCAGCCTTACGCATGTTGGACACCCCTGATTTATCAGGTGGTTCCCTTTGGAATTAGTTAGTGGCCATGTTTGTATGTATACCCATGCATGTGACAAACCTTTTGAGTAAAAACATGTGGTAAATTGATTTTTTAAGCAGGTTTTTATACTTGCCATGTGGGTTTGGGAAAAATTTTCTTTTAATTAATTCTTTTCTTTATGTTTTTAGAAAATCTATCAAAAGTACTGTGGAGAAACTTTGTAGGGTATCTCCAAGTTTTAGGGCTGTTTTGTTTGAAAAAGAAGAAGCTGTTAATGCAGAACTATTTGATATTTTTTTCTGTAATTGCACTTAATGTATGACTTGGTCCATTTTTAGGGTACTTGGTGGCCATGTCACAGTGTACACACATGCATGTGTCATACCATTTGATTCAGGACATGTGGGAGTTTTTTTTTTTCTTTAATTTTCAGAAAAGCATGAAATTATATAGAGAATTGCATCTGGAATTCTGCACATAGGAGTTAAACAATGCTACTGTGATGTAGCTGAAGATTTGTAAATTCCAAAAATATATAGTTATTGTTGTTTACTAGGTAAGGGGGTATTTAGATATGCATTGGCTTCCTTTAAGGCTATTTGCTTTTCAGAATGCAGAACAGTATAAATATTTTACTACAGTTGCACTTTAGCATGTGATCCCCATTTGAGTTAGTCAGTGGTCATTTCTCTGTGCACACACATGCATATGGCATATCATTTGTTTCAGGACAAATGGGAGATTGACATTTAGTGTTTTTTTTAACTTGTCAAGTGAATTTAAGTAAGATTTCAACATTTGAACCTTCTTTCCACAATGACTGCTTGCTATAGAATTTGGGAATAGAGCTCACAGTTCAAATAGGCTTTATTATAAGGGGCATATTTATAAAGGTTCGTTAAACTTTTTGCCTTCTTTAACGCAGTCTTTTTTCCCGCTATTAACCAGTAGCGAAAGGTCATTACCGCTACTTTTTGCTTTTCGCCATACATCGCTGCGGTAACTGCTCAAACATATTTATAAAATGGCGAAAAGGGTATTTTAGCCACAAACCCATCTATAACCCCCACAAACCGCATCATTCCCACCAAACCCACAATGCACCCCCCAAAACCCCTGCCCCTCAAACCAGCCCCCACAAACACAAATCCACCCCATATCCACACCCACCAAATCCCACACCCAGCGAACCCCACAAACCCAGTACCCACACACCCCAAGCAGACCAAAACCACATGCCCACACCAGTCCCACAAACCCATATCCCACAAAACCAGCAATACCCCACCTAAACCCAGCAATATCCCCACAAACCCACAGATCCCACACACCCACAATCCCCAAAATCAATATCCACACACCCAGACATACCCCACAAACAGCGATAACCCCACAAACCCTCAATACCCCACCCACCCACCAAAAAACCCACCAGCAATACCCACCCAGAAAATACCCGCCACAAACCCACAATACCCCAGCGAACCACATACCCCACAACCCAGCAATACCCCCCAAACCCAGCAATAATCCCCACAAACCACATTCCCAAACCGCAATACCCCCACAAACCCGCAATATCCCCCAACCCACAATCCACAAACCCAGCATACCCCCACAAACCCAGCATACCCCACAAACCACCCCCACGCAACACATACCCCCAAAACCCAGGCAATACACCCCAAACAACCAAGCATTACCCCCAACCCAACACT
This sequence comes from Hymenochirus boettgeri, assembly GCA_019447015.1. Lineage (NCBI taxonomy): Eukaryota > Metazoa > Chordata > Amphibia > Anura > Pipidae > Hymenochirus > Hymenochirus boettgeri. The sequence goes on along the minus strand of JAACNH010000838.1, from coordinate 10,961 downwards.
CCCAAACCCAGCAATACCCACACAAAACCACCATACCCCACAAACCCAGCCACACCCCACAAACCCCAGCGATAACCCAGCGATACCCCACAAAACCCAGCAATACCCCCACAAACCCACCCAATTACCCCACAAACCCACGAATACCCCCACACAACCAGACAACCCCCACAAACCCAAGCCACCACCCCCCAATCCACAGCGATAAATAAAAAAATAACACCAAAGAAAACGTAATAAACAACCAATACTAACATAACCCCCACAACCCCAGCATAACCCAGCCAAACCCAACAACAAACCAGCAGCAATCCCCCACAAACCCGCATGCCCGTCCCACAACACCATCAATTAAATACCCCCACAAACACCAGCAATACCCCGCCACAAACCCAGCCAAGTATCCCACAAACCCAGCAATATCCCCACAAACCCAGCAATATCCCCACAAACCCAGCAATATCCCCACAAACCCAGCGATACCCCACAAACCCAGCGATACCCCCACAAACCCAGCAATATCCCACAAAACCCCTCAGCATTCCCCCACAACCCCATCAATTACCCCCCACAAACCCGATATCCTCCACAACCCACAATATCCCACACAATATCCGCCAAATCACCCCACACCCACCACCCACATACCCACCAACTCCAGCAACCCAACAACCCAGCAAGTATCACCAAACTCCGCATTGCCCCCAAACAACCAGCTAATACCCCCACAAAACCACAATCCCCGCCATAATATCCCCACAACATAATCCCCACAAATCCCACTATAAAACACAATAACCCGCCCACAAACCCCAGCGATTAACCCCCACAAAACCCAGCGATCCCCCACCAGCAGACCCCATCATAACCAGCTACCCACAAACCCAGCTGACTAACCCCACAAACCCAGCGATAAACCCCCACAAACGCTTATTTTAGAAACTAAACCCTTCATCTACGTGCGGGTGTAATTGTGTTTCTCTATACATGGAAGACTTTTTAGAATGTGCAGGTTTTTTAGATTTTTGAGAAAAAGAATGTGCAAAAAGAAAAGATGAAAGCACGAGAAATCTTGAGAACACCCCAGCTAAAACATAACAGCCCTATAATATTGTCCCCTTGTCACTCAATAAAACAGACACCGTCTCAATTGCAACACGAAACACACTCTGCAAACTCAAAGGAGACAATGTGCAATTTTGTGGTTCCTCTTTGAACCATACATCTCTTATTTTTGTAGCCCCTATTGTAATTAAATATCATAGTGTCAAATAGTTTGTAATTGGAAAAAATTATTGGGTAGATATATAATAATAATAAAAATCATTCTTCAAAAGAAACCAAACCACTGCTTACCATTTTAGTATTGGTTCAGGCAGGTATCCCACTACTCCCAGGATCTTCCGGGAGTCTCCTGCAAATCAGGGGTGATCTCCCCACGGAGAGGAGTCCTGAATCTCCTCTTTTATGCCCCCCTTTTATGTCTGTCACGTCCCGCCTTGGAGGACCCGCCCACAACCATGATGCCCTAACCCCACCTCCCCCACCCCTAGCGTGTATGCCCCACCCACTGAATGATGTCACGCCCCCTCACCCACCCTGCCCGGAAGAACAAAGAGGCAGGGTGGGAATGTCCCACGTACAATGCTGTTTTGACACCTTACTCTGGGCGTTCACTATAACACCTCTTAGCCACTATCCAAATCACGCCCTATAAAGGGTATGTCCACCCCTTATTTCTATTTTTAATATTGCCTTCCCCCTGGTCCCCCAGCCCCAACCGCATGGTTTTTATTTTTAGAAAGCCCCCAAACTTTTACTTACCTCCCCTTCTTCTTCGCCGCGCTGCCGGCCCTCGTGCTTGCGGTCATTCAGTGCAGTGGAGGAAAGAGGAGAGGTAAGTAAGAGTTTGGGGAGCTTTCTAAAAATTAACATGCGGTTTGGGGCTGGGAGACCAGGGGGATTACTATATTACGGGGTTTTTGCTAGGGGGAGGGATAGAGAAGGGAGGGAGAGGGAGGGGGAGAAGAGGCTGCAGCACAGCATGCCAACTTCTCCCTGAGGCCAGGTAGGAGGCAGTTACCTGCTATCCTCCTGGTGGGCATTTTTGGGACTTTGGGGGGGGACTACAGACGAAGACCCTATGGAGCTGGGATGTGAGGTAAGGATTACACTCACCTACACAATGGTGGGCCATAGTGGGGGGGATTATAGTTTTGGGGGGACTGCCCTTTAACACCTGGCTGTGATATGCTAATTGGGATTTTTCCCAGGGTACATACTTGCCACAGATTCTTGTACAAGTCATTCTGATTGAGAAAAGCAGCGAGAACTAGCGAAACGTCTTAAGAACTACATTTCATGTCCAGTTGATCTAATTAATACAACGATACCTGACCTGGATGATTAATATACAGATAACCATGACCTGGATGAAGTACATATATGACCTGTAGCATTTACAGTACGTGACCTGGATGAATGAATATTAAATATTTATCCACTGGAACCCGCTGGATGGATGAATATTACAGATATACCCATGACCCTGGATGAATGATATTACAGATATAACCGTGACCTGGATGGATGAATATTACAGATATACCGTGACTCTGGATGATGTAATATTACAGATATACTCGTGACCTGGATGGATGAATATTACAGATATAACCGTGACCTAGGATGAATGAATCTACAGATATACACGGTGACCTGGATGGATGAATATTACAGATATACCGTGACCTGGATGGATGAATATTACAGATATACCGTGACCTGGATGGATGAATACTTCAGTATATACCGTGACCTGGATGAGATGAATATTACAGATATACCTGGACCTGGATGGATGAATATTACAGATATACCGTACCTGTTGATGAATATTACAGATTATAACCGTGACCTGGATGGATGAATCATTACAGAGATACCGTGAACCTGGTAATGAATATTACAGATATACCGTGACCTGGATGGATGAATATTACAGATATACCGTGACCTGGATGGATGAATATTACAGATATACCGTGACCTGATGGATGAATTACAGATATACCGTGACCTGGATGGATAATATTACAGATATCCGTGACCTGATTGATGAATATTACAGATATACCGTGACCTGATGGATGAATCATTACGATATACCGTGACCTTGGATGATGAATATTACAGATATACCGTGACTGGAGATGAATTTACAGATAATCCATGACCTGGTGGATGATATTACGATTACCCATGACCTGGATGGATGATATTACAGATATACCGTGACCTGGATGGATGAATATTACAGATATACCGTGACCTGATGGATGAATATACAGATATACCCGATGACCTGGATGGAAATGAATATTTAAACCGATAATACCATGATGGATGAATATTACAGATAACCGTGACCTGGAGGATTAATATTACAGACTATACCAGTGACCGGATATGAATATTACAGATATACTGTGACCTGGATGGATGAATATTATACCGATCGTATACCGTGACCGATTCCATATCGTGACTGGATGAATAATCCTTCAATACTAATGAGCTTCTGCTAGTGACATGGATTATTGACTTTTTATTTAATAATATAAATATGTGAAATGTGACACTTCACATGGATATGTTCCTACTTGAAACATGAATTTCTTACCAGCACTTGGATGTTCCCATATTAATGATATGGTTTGAGTAATTAGCTGCAATTTGCTGACAAATAAGCATACTAAAAAAATTGACTCCGATTATTAACTAGAAAAATTCCTGGGTGAGTTTTAAAACACTATTTATCATTCTCTATTAATAAAATAGAGAAATTCCCTGGGTGAGTTTTACACTATTTATCATTCCTATTATTAACATAGAGAACAATTCCCTGGGTGAGTTTTACACTATTTATCATATACTATTATAAACTAGAGAAAATTCCCTGGGTAGTTTTTACACTATTTATCATATCCTATATTAAACTAGAGAAAATTCCCCGGGTGAGTTTTAACACTATTTATCATATCCTATTAAAAATAGAGAAATTCCCCTGGGTGAGTTTTACACTATTTTATCATATCCTATATTAAAATAGAGAAATATCCCTGGGGAGTTTACACAATTTATCATATCCTATTAATAAAATAGATAAAAATTCCCTGGGTGAGTTTTACACTATTTATCATATCCTAATTAATAACTAGAGAAAATTCCCTGGGTGAGTTTTACACTATTTATCATATCCTATTAATAATAATAGAGAAAATTCCCCGGGTGAGTTTTACACTATTTATCATATCCTATTAATAAAATAGAGAAATTCCCCTGTGAGTTTTTACACTATTTATCATATCCTAGTTAATAAAATAGAGAAAATTCCCCTGGGTGAGTTTTACACTATTTATCATATCCTATTAATAAATAGAGAAAATTCCTGGGTGAGTTTTACACTATTTATCATATCCTATTAATAAATAGAGAAATTCCCGGGTGGTTTACACTATTTATCATATCTATTAATAAAATAAGAAAATTCCCCTGGGTGAGTTTTACGCTATTATCATACCTATTAATAAATAGAGAAATTCCCCTGGGTGAGTGTTTACAACTACTTTATCATATCCTATTAATAAAATGAAGAAAAAATTCCCCTGGGTGAGTTTTACACTATTTATCATAAATCCCTATTAATATAATATAGAGAAAATGCCCCTGGGTGAGTTTTGAGTTTTACACCTATTTACATATCCTATTAATAAATAGAGATAATTCCCTGGTTGAGTTTTACACTATTTATCATATCCTATTAATAAATAGAGAAATTCCCCTGGGTGAGTTTTACACTATTTATCATATCCTATTAATAAATAGAGATATTCCCCTGGGTGAGTTTTACAAACTATTAATCATATCCTATTAATAACTAGAGATAAAATTCCCCTGGGTGAGTTTTACACTATTTATCATATCCTATTAATAAAATAGAGAAAATTCCCCTGGGTGAGTTTTACACTCATTTATCATATCCTATTAATAAATAGAGATAATTCCCCTGGTGAGTTTTACACTATTTATCATATCCTATTAATAATATAGAGAAATTCCCCTGGGTGGTTTTACGCTATTTATCATATCCTATTACTAAAATAGAGAAAATTCCCTGGGTGAGTTTTACACTATTATCAATCCTTATAAAATAAGATAATTCCCCTGGGTGAGTTTACAACTATTTATCATATCCTATTATTAAACTAGAGAAAATTCCCTGGGTGGTTTTACACATATTTATCATATCCTATTAATAAAAGAGAGATAATTCCATCCCTGGGTGAGTTTTACACTATTTTATCATATCCTATTAATAAAATAGAGAAATTCCCCTGGGTGAGTTTTACATATTTACTCATATCCTATTAATAAAATAGAGAAAATTCCTGGGTGGTTTTTACACTATTTATCATATCCTATTAATAAATAGAGATATTCACCTGGGTGAGTTTTACACTATTTATCATATCCTATAAAAAAAAGAGAAAATTCCCCTGGGTGAGTTTTTACACTATTTATCATATACTATTATAAAATAGAGAAATTCCCCTGGGTGAGTTTTACCTCAATTTCATATCCTATTAATACGAGAGAAAATTCCCCTGGGTGAGTTACACTATTTATCATCCCTATTAATAAAATAGAGAAATTCCCCTGGGTGAGTTTTACACTATTTATCATATCCTATTAATAAATAGAGAAAATTCCCCCTGGGTGAGTTTTACACTATTTATCATACCCTATTAACACTAGAGATAATTCCCCTGGGTGAGTTTTCCACTATTTATCATATCCTATTAAATAAATAGAGATAATTCCCCTGGGTGAGTTTTACACTATTAATCATATCCTATTAATAAAAGAGAAATTCACCTGGGTGAGTTTTACACTATTTTATCATATCCTATTAATAAACTAGAGATAATTCCCCGGGTGAGTTTTACCACTATTTTCATATCCTATTAATAACTAGAGATAATTCCCCTGGTGAGTTTTTACACCTATATTATCATATCCTATTAATAAACAGAGATAATAATTCCCCTGGGTGAGTTTTACACCTATTATATCATATCCTATAATAAAATAGAGAAATTCCCTGGGTGAGTTTTACACCTATTTATCATATCCTATTAATAAACTAGAGATAATTCCCCTGGGTGAGTTTTTACACTATTTATCATATCCTATTAATAAATAGAGAAAATTCCCCTGGGTGAGTTTTACACTATTTTACATATCCTATTAATAAACACAGAGATAATTCACCTGGGTGAGTTTAAACTTACAAACTTTTAATCATATCCTTTAAAAAATAGAAAATTCCCGGGTGAGTTTTACATCTATTTATCATATCCTATTATAAAATAGAGAAAATTTTCCCCTGGGTGAGTTTTACACTATTTAATCATATCTATTAATAAAATAGAGAAACATTCCCCTGGGGTGAGTTTTACAAACATATTTTATCATAATCCTATTAATAATTAGAGATAATTCCCTAATTCCCCTGGTGGGTTTTTATACGCTATTTATCATATCCTATTAATAAAATAGGAAATTCTCGAGTATAATTCTTAACTCTGGGTGAGTTTTACATCACTATTTATCACATACATCCATTAATAATAGGATAATTCCCCGGGTGAGTTTTACAACTATTTATCATATCCTATTAATAAAATAGAGAAAATTCCCCTGGGGAGTTTGAGACACTATTTATCATATCCTATTAATAATAGTAGATAATTCCCCTGGGTGAGTTTTTTACACTATTTATCTATCCTATTATAAAATAGGCAAAATTCCCCTGGTGAGTTTTACACTATTTATCATATCCTATTAATAAAATAGAGAATATTCACCTGGGTGAGTTTTACACTATTTATCATAATCCTTTAATAAAATAGAGAATATCACTTGGTGAGTTTTACACTATTATTAAATCCTATTAATAAAATAGAGAAAATTCCCTGGGTGAGTTTTACACTATTTATCATATCCTATTAATAAACTAGAGATAATTCACTGGGTGAGTTTTACACTATTTATCATATCCTTTTAATAAAATAGAGAAAATTCCCCTGGGTAGTTTTACCACTATTTATCATATCCTATTAATAAAATAGAAGAAAATTCCCCTGGGTAGTATTACCCATTTATCATATACTATTATAAATAGAGAAAATTCCCCTGGGTGAGTTTTACGCTATTTATCATATCTATTAATAAAATAGAGAAAATTCCCCTGGGTGAGTATTACACTATTTATCATATCCTATTAATAATATGAGAAAACTTTTGCTTTTGAAATGTATACTATTTCAGGGAGATTCATAAAGTTTATGGGGGAGATACAATATGGCCCTTTTCGTCTAAAACCCACGTTAACAACCCGAAAGATTTCGGGTTAACGTTGGTTTTGAGACGGATTTTAGAGCACAGGGCCATTTCTGAATATTTTTGGAAATAGCGCTGTGCTAATGATCCAAAAACCAGTAGCGTTAAGTTTTGCGCTACTTCTTAGCGTATGCAATTACTTACGTAATCTCGTTTACATCATCAGTTATTGTATCGCAGGATCGGGCTAAGGTAAGTAACCCGAACTTCCCGTATTAAATATCTCCCCTCTTATCTTTTAAAATGGTGCTAATTTTGCGCCCCAACCAATCAGAACTTATGTAACATTACATGAAAGCTAACATCTGATTGGTTGGGGCAAAATTAGCAACATTTTAAACGATAAGAACTTTATTGAATAGCCCCTGTTTATATCTTTGGCTGAAAAAAAAACACCACGGGGGTTTATTCAATAAAAGTTCTTATCGTTAAAATGGTGCTAATTTTGCCCCAACCAATCAGATTTTAGCTTTCAAATGTTAATAAGTCTGATGGTTGGGGCAAATTAGCACCCATTTTAAAACGATAGAACTTTTATTGAATCTCCCTCACATGTGTTAGGCTATTTAGGTCGTGTCATGTGTGATTAACACCAATTTAATACTACTACTTTAAAAACCCACCGAGGAGTATTACCATTTACCTATTTACATACACATATGTTGCTGAGCTTTTTTCAGCATTATTAGTATTGATATGCTGCTGTAGTTATTATTGAGTTGCTACATATTATTAGATAGGTGCTTACTGCTAATTGCTATAACTTGAGTGCTCCTTAGTATTATTATTAGTGCTGTAAGGTTGCTTGTGCTCTTTTAAATTTAGTAATTTAGTGCGAGTAGTGCTGATTAGTGCTACTTGAAACTTAGTATGGCTCTTAGTGTTAGTTAGTAGGTTGTACAGGGGCCTTATAGTTTATGAGTGCTAGCTTCCCGTCGTCTTACTACACTACCTTTGTTGTGCTCCACCAAACACACCTCATTTTTGCATTTTGATGAACAATTTTCGCCCTTTTTTCCTCCCCCTTTCTTCCCCCCTTCTTCTTTTCACCTTTTCACTCCCATCCCCTTCCTTTGCCCCTGCACCGCACCCAACCCCCGTTTGCCCGTCGTTTTCCCCCTGCCTGGGTCCGGCTGGTCGGGGGAGGGCGGCTGTTCGGGGGCCCCCCCCCCCAAAAAGCCAAAATGTCCCATATTATAACTAATGGGAGAATGGTCCCTCACACTGTCCCCATCCTCACGCGGGAAGATACTCAGACCCCCATTTTGACTTTAATGCTAAATTAAAAAAAATCGAACTTTAAAATAAAAAATCTTTTCACAAAGCGAAATTCGCAGTAAATGTATTACAGTAAATGCTGTACAATAGTCTAACACCCACTGGTAACTTATTAAGTTGATAAACACTCCACATGTACGGACATAAACACCCGTCCGTGGACCTCATTGGCAGGCTAAATAAATGGGCACTATGCTTTTTAGCCCACCGCAGAACTGGCGGATTGTAATTGCCTGAACTTAATGCTAAATCGTAACTGCTCAAACATATTTATAAAATGGCGAAAAGGGTATTTTAGCATTAAGTTCAGCCATTACAATCCGCCAAGTCTGAGGTGGCTAAAATGCATAAGTGCCCATTTATTTAGCCTGCCAATGGGTCCACGGAGGTGTCAGTACATTGTGGAGTGTTTCTCAATACTAATAAGTACCCAGTGGGTGTTAGACTATTTTACAGCATTTACTGTAATACATACTGCAATTTCGCTTTTTGAAGATTTTTTATTTTAAAGGTTCCGATTTTTTTTAATTTAGCATTAAAGTCAAATGGGGGTCTGAGGGACATATTTATAAATATGGGACATTTTGCTTTTTTTCCCCCACCAGCCTCTACCATCATTTTTAAAACTTTCAACTTTTCCTTTCATCAAAGTTATTAAAAAGGCGAATTTTCATCAAAAGCAAAAATTATGTAGCAAAAAGTAGCACTAATAATGCTGAAAAAGCTCAGCACATATGTTGGTAAATAGGTAATACTCCCTGGTGGTTTTTAAAAGTAGTATTAAATTGGTTAATACACACTGAACACCTAAATAGCCTAACACATGTGCAGGGAGATTCAATAAAAGTTCTGATCGTTTAAAATGGTGCTAATTTTGCCCCAACCAATCAGATCTTATTTAACATTTGAAAGCTAAAATCTGATTGGTTGGGGCAAAATTAGCACCATTTTTAACGATAAGAACTTTTATTGAATAACCCCCGTGGTGTTTTTTTCAGCCAAAGATATAAACAGGGCTATTCAATAAAAGTTCTTATCGTTTAAAATGTTGCTAATTTTGCCCCAACCAATCAGATGTTAGCTTTCAAATGTTACATAAGTTCTGATTGGTTGGGGCAAAATTAGCACCATTTTAAAAGATAAGAGGGGAGATATTTAATACGGGAAGTTCGCGTTACTTACCTTAGCCCGATCCTGCGATACAATAACTGATGTAAACGAGATTACGTAAGTAATTGCATACGCTAAGAAGTAGCGCAAAACTTAACGCTACTGGTTTTGGATCATTAGCACAGCGCTATTTCCAAAAATATTCAGAAATGGCCCTGTGCTCTAAAATCCGTCTAAAACCAACGTTAACCCGAAATTTCTTCGGGTTAACGTGGGTTTTAGACGAAAATGGGCCATATTGTATCTCCCCCATAAACTTTTATTGAATCTCCCTGAAATAGTATACATTTCAAAAAGCAAGTTTTCTCTATATTATTAATAGGATATGATAAATAGTGTAAAACTCACCCAGGGGAATTTTCTCTATTTTATTAATAGGATATGATAAATAGTGTAAAACTCACCCAGGTGAATATTCTCTATTTTATTAATAGAATATGATAAATAGTGTAAAACTCACCCAGGGGAATTTTCTCTATTTTATTAATAGGATATGATAAATAGTGTAAAACTCACCCAGGGGAATTTTCTCTATTTTATTAAAAGGATATGATAAATAGTGTAAAACTCACCCAGGTGAATTATCTCTAGTTTATTAATAGGATATGATAAATAGTGTAAAACTCACCCAGGGGAATTTTCTCTATTTTATTAATAGGATATGATAAATAGTGTAAAACTCACCCAGGGGAATTATCTCTAGTTTATTAATAGGATATGATAAATAGTGTAAAACTCACCCAGGTGAATAGTCATATCTATTAATTAAAAATAGAGGAATAATTCACCGTATATACAGATAATATGATATTGTATGGGACCTAGGAATGTACATTGATTATCTTTTCTATGTTTATATATATATATAGATATACTGTATATACAGATAATATGATATTGTATGGCCTAGGAATGTACATTGATTATCTTTTCTATGTTTATATATATATAGATATACTGTATATACAGATAATATGATATTGTATGGGGCCCAGGAATGTACATTGATTATCTTTTCTATGTTTATAGGGAATGTCTGTAAGTCGATT
>JAACNH010000837.1:88292-129633 GCA_019447015.1 Hymenochirus boettgeri | reverse complement strand
TATACCCCAGTTATTGTATGGCAGGGATGGACAGATATTGTATACAGTATTATATGAAGTATTGACACATTGTATACATTATTGTTATTGTAACTATTGACACATGTATACAGTTATTGTATTGGGGTATTGACACATTGTATACATTATTATATGAGTATTGACATTGTTACGTTATTGTATGAACTATTGACACATTGTATACAGTTTATTGTATGGGGTATTGACACATTTATACATTTATTATATGAAGTATTGACACATTCTATACAGTTTTGTATGATATGACACATTGTATACAGTTATTGTATGGGGTATTGACACATTGTATACAGTTATTGTATGGGGTATGACACATTGTATGCATTTTATGTATGGTGTATGACACATTGTATACAGTTATTGTATGAGTTTGACACATTGTATACAGTTATTGTATGGGGTATTGACACATTGTATACAGTATTGTATGAAGTATTGACACTTGTATACAGTTATTGTTATGAGGTATTGACACATTGTTTACAGTTATTGTATGAAGTATGACACAATTGTATACAGTTATTGTATGGGGTATTGACACATTGTATACAGTTATTATATGGGGTATTGACACATTGTATACAGTTTATTGTATGAAGTATTGACACATTGTATACAGTTATTGTATGGGGTATTGACACATTGTATACAGTTATTGTATGATAGTATTGACACATTGTATACAGTTATTGTATGAAGTATTGACACATTGTATACAGTTATTGTATGAACTATTGACACATTGTATACAGTTATTGTATGAAGTATTGACACATTGTATACAGTTATTGTATGAAGTATTGACACATTGATACAGTTATTGTATGAACTATTGACACATTGTATACAGTTATTGTTGAAGTATTGACACATTGTATACAGTTATTGTATGAAGTATTGACACATTGTATACAGTTATTGTATGAGAGTATTGACACATGTATTACAGTTATGTAGAAGTTGATTGACACATGTATAAAGTTATTGTATGAAGTATTGACACATTTATACAGTATTGTATGAATATTGACACATTGTATACATTATTGTATGGGGTTGATATTGACACATTGTATACAGTTATTGTATGGGTATTGACACATTGTTACAGTTATTGTATGGGGTATTGACACATGTATTTTAAATTTATGTATGGTATTGACACATTGTATACATTTATTGATGAACTATTGACACATGTATACATTATTGTATGAAGTATTGACACATTGTATACAGTTATTGTATGAACTATTGACACATTGTATACAGTTATTGTATGGGGTATTGACACATTGTTACATTTATTATATGAAGTATTGACACATTGTATACAGTTATTGTATGAACTATTGACACATTGTATACAGTTATATATGGGGTATTGACACATTGTATACAGTTTTGTAGGTATTGACACATTGTATACAGTTATTGTATGGTGTATTGACACATTTGTATACGTTTTGTATGGGGTATTGACACATTGTAGTACAGTTATTGTATGGGGTATTGACACATTGTATACTTTATTATATGGGGTATTGACACATTGTATATACAGTTATTGTATGAAGTATTGACACATGTATACATTTATTATATGGGGTATTGACACATTGTATACAGTTATTGTTGGGTATTGACACATGATACAGTTTATTATATGGGGTATTGACACATTGTATACAGTTATTGTATGAAGCACACATTTGTATACAGTTATTATATGGGTATGACCATGTATACGTATTGATGGATGACACATTGTATACAGTTATTATATGGGGTATTGACACATTGTATACTAGTTATGTATGATATGTATTGACACATTGTATACATTATATATATGGGGTATTGACACATTGTATACAGTTATTGTATGGAAGTATTGACACATTGTATACATTTATTATATGGGGTATTTGACACATTGTATACAGTTATTGTATGGGGTATTGACACATTGTTATACAGTTATTGTATGGTGGTATTGACACATTGTATACAGTTATTGTATGAAGTATTGACACATTGTATACAGTTATTATATGGGGTATTGACACATTGTATACAGTTATTATATGAAGTATTGACACATTGTATACAGTTATTGTATGGTGTATTGACACATTGTATACAGTTATTGTATGGGGTATTGACACATTGTATACAGTTATTATATGGGTATTGACACATTGTATACAGTTATTGTATGAAGTATTGACACATTGTATACAGTTATTATATGGGGTATTGACAATTGTATAAAGTTATTGTATGAAGTATGACACATTGTATACAGTTATTATATGGGTATTGGACAAATTGTATACAGTTATTGTATGAAGTTATTGACACTTGTATACAGTTATTATATGGGGTATTGACACATTGTATACAGGTTATTGTATGAAGTATTGACACATGTATACAGTTATTATATGGGGTATTGAAATTGTATACAGTTATGTATGGGGTATTGACACATTGTATACGTTATTGTATGGGGTAGACACATTGTATACAGTTATTTATGGTATGAACATTGTATCGTATTGTATGAAGTATTGACACATTGTATACAGTATTGTATGGGGTATTGACACATTGTATACAGTTATTGTATGAAGTATTGACACATTGTATACAGTTATTGTATGGGGTATTGACACATTGTATACAGTTATTTAATGGGGTATTGACACATTGTATACAGTATTGTATGGGGGATTGACACATTGTATACAGTTATTGTATGGGGTATTGACACATTGTATACATTTATTATATGAAGTATTGACACATTGTATACAGTTATTGTATGGGGTATTGAAAACATTGTATCAGTTATTATATGGGTATTGACACATTGTATACAGTTATTGTATGGGGTATTGACACAATTGTATACAGTTATTATATGAAGTATTGACACATTGTATACAGTTATTGATATGGGGTATTGACACATTGTATACAGTATTTTATGGGGTATGACACATGTATACAGTTATTATATGGGGTATTGACACATTGTATACAGTTATTATATGGGGTATTGACACATTGTATACAGTATTATATGAAGTATTGACACATTGTATACAGTTATTATATGAAGTATTGACACATTGTATACAGTTATTGTATGGGGTATTGACACATTGTATACAGTTATTAGTATGAGTGTATGGACACATTGTATACAGTATTATATGAAGTATTGACACATTGTATTACAGTTATTGTAGGGGTATGACACATTGTATACAGTTATTATATGGGGATTGACAATTGTATACAGTTATTGTATGGGGTATTGAACACATTGTATACAGTTATATATGGGGTATGACACATTGTATACAGTTATTATATGGGGTATTGACACATTGTATACATTTATTGTATGGGGTATTGACACATATGGTATACAGTTATTGTATGGGGTATTGACACATTGAACAGTTTTATATGGGGTATTGACACATTGTATACATTTATTGTATGGGGTATTGACACATGTACACAGTTATTATATGGGGTATTGACACATTGTATACAGTATTATGAGGTATTGACCCATTGTATACAGTTATTATATGGGTATTGCACATTGTATACAGTTATGTATGGGGTATTGACACATGTATACAGTTTTAGTATTACATTGTTACGTTTGTATGGGTATTGACACATTGTATACAGTTATTATAGGGGTATTGACACATTGTATACAGTCTATATATGGGTATTGACACATTGTATACAGTATTTATATGGGGTATTGACACATTTATACATTATATAGGGGTATTGACACATTGTATACAGTTATTGTATGGGTATTGACACATTGTATACAGTTATTGTATGGGGAATTGACACATTGTATACAGTTATTTATATGGGGTATTGACCACATTGTATTACTATTTATTATATGGGGTATTGACACATCCATTGTATCATTACCATGACAGGTCTGTGGGCTGATTGTTTACATGACACCAACTGGGACATTAATGGGATTTTGCAGTCATCCCATCACTCCCAGTACAATATACAGGTAAACATCACCTGACTAGAGTCATTACCCATGATGCTCAGTAGTCTCTCTAACATTCCATAGGATATGTTAGGGTTAAAGTTTTGTGTTAACCCATTCAATGCAGGAGCCTTCCAGTCTAACCACCCACTGCCCTTTAAATGGATGTTCTAACCCTCCAGCCCTGTCACACCAGAGAGGAATGGGTTAAATTAACCCCATATGGATGGGAAGGGGTTAAACACGAGTCCTTTTATTTCGGATTCACTGCACAAAGTTTTCCTTCATTCTTTTAATTCTCACTGCATTGGATTTTGATGAGTTTGGGAGACATGAAAGTTGTTTTATGTCGCCGAGAACACTAGAGGGCACTCTAAACCCTTTATAGAAGACAGCCAATATAAACTGTAATATATATACATACAGTATATTCAGTAAAATAACCGATAGACGTCCTTCTATATTATATATGTTTTAAAGTTATCCTGTAGTGAAATGTAAGTCATTTATCCCAGGGTAGTTTAAAGGGGCAAATAAGTCTATGGCTCTTTTCATGTAAATGCTTGTGGCGTTTAAGGAAAGTCGTGGTGGTTTAGTTACCCTTTAAATAATTCATGGCACTAAGCTGGATAAGCAGTCAATGGGATATTTTCCATTATTACATGAAATGTTTTCTTGACGTTCCTTTAAAATCCCATTGCAATGTATTGAACGCTCCCTATGAAATAATGGTCTAGAACAGTGATGGAGAAGCTTTTATAGACCGAGTTCCCAAACTGCAGCCCCAAACCCACCTAATATTGCATAGTGCCAACACGATAGTTTAACGTGAACACTGAGGTTTTATTCATACAGATAGATCCAGTAGGTAGAATTGATTATAGATTACATTTACACTGATGTAGTGTGATCCTCTCACTTTGATTTGGTTGGATCGGGTAGGGTGTGTGTGGAGGTTTGAAACTACTGATTATTGCCAATTGGCAGCCTTGGTGTGCTAGAGTGAGTCTATACTTGTTTTGATCTCTCTTGGCCATGTCTCTGCCTTTCTGGTAACAAACTCTGGTGAATTCTGCTGTGGATGAGTGCCAGCCCTGGCACACGTACATATAAGTTCGCCACCACTTATCCCTGGCACACGTACATATAGGTTTGCCACCACTGATCCCTGGCACACGTGACATATGTTCGCCACCACTGATCTATAATCATTCTTAGTGTTGTTTGAGTTTTGTTTATAATCACGTATTGGAGAATCTGTTTGTAAATACGATGTCAGTGTATCTGGGAGGTTTGGGGTAGATTTTGAAATATTTTCATTTATGTTCATATTAGTATTATAATATTGTACAGCGCTGCGTCCAATGGGGCTATAGAATCAAAACATACATACATACATACATACATACATACATACATACATATTTGGAGGGATCATATGCCAAGTACACCCTGTACACCATGATCTTATGTTAAGTACCCCCGGATTGTATGTTAAGTATGTCCCTGTTGTAAATGGGATATGATTTTCTCTAGATTTTGCCATTTAAACCATTTTTTATGCAGTTTGTGTTGATTTTATGTTTGGTTTGAAAGTTGATTGTGATGTCATTACCAGGCAGTGTATCTTGTCATAAATCTGGTATAAACTGGTTAAATACACAATATATAAGTTACAATGGTTTTGTGTGTGTGTATATATATATATATATATTATTGATACAACTCTGAATTGCAAACCCATAGAAAGAAATACACCAGGAAACACCTAAATCAATCTGTCTGTCTGTCTATCATCCAGGGATAAACAGACTGTAATTAGCTTGGGTTAATATGGTCTTACGGTCATCGATCCTAATATTCACAGTGCGTTGTAAGGTTGTAATGTTATTTAATGTAATGTAAGAAGGATTCTAATTCCCCTCCATCACCGTAACCTTCAGTGTTCCATGGGGAGTCAGAAATGTCTCCTACGCCCATTTAACTGTTTGTGCTCTGGTGGGAAAGGTGAAAAATGCCAGAGAACACAATATTGTGTTATTCCAACTGGGTTTTCATTTTGTTGGTTAAACACAACATCCTATCATGGTAGCGATATGGTTCAGCATTGTGGGTCTGGGAGCAAAACCATATTGGATTCTTAAATAAGATGAAATTATCGCTTTAGTTTGTCAAAATGTAGAACTGCAAATATCCACCCGGGGTCTCATGTACAATGTTCCACATACTCCCAGAGTTCTGCTTATTGGAAAGACTCCATTGCTCTAAATCACATCACAGGGTGCTACATTTCCCTTATTTATATCAATTAGAGTCATAGCTTGGTTATGACATCACTACCCCATGATGACATCATCCACCCCCTGTTGTGAAAGATAGAGATTTTAGAAGATATTTTGTTTCACAAACTTCATAAAATGGCTGATGGGACAAGGAAGGTTTCAAAGAATCTTGGTCCCCTGGACCCCTACATAGTGATACACTTCATGGACTACAAGCTGTAACCTTCCATTACAATTCAGGCAGTGCCCAGTATCAGAAACACAGCATATTAGTTACTGTACATGGACAATCCATCTCCAAAGGGTTGAAGTCTCCAAGGATGGGAAATAATTATCATCGTGGTACATTAGGAAATGGAGATTTCAGGAGATGTGTCTCACCTTTTGGTTCTCGGATTAATTCGTATTTTTTTCTCACTGATACGGATGATAATTAAATTACAGCTTTGCTCTTTGGTCTTTGCCTTTTGGGGCTTTATAGAGATGAAGCCATGACTGACCTTAAAGAAATGATCTTGAAACGTCTTCCTGGAATCGCCTTTAGTTATGCAGCTTATTAAAATAACTGCAGGATGATAACCGTGGGCATGTAGGAACCAAGGAACGTATCCCAGCATGCCCTGTGTACCAGCTACTGAACTCGAGTCATTACAATGTGGGACATGTTCACTCAGCTGGTTAGTTTATTTCCAGTACGTATCACAGGGATATTTTGATCTTTTACATTGACTGTACATCCTATACAAGTGTCAGTGATACTTAGATAACCTCCTAGTGCTCTGCGGACCCTTGTGGCCTTTCCTTCAAAGCCTCCGTTACAATTTCTTGGTTACATCTGTTTGTACATTTGTTACATTCTATTTGGAACTGACTTCTCTGATCATTCCAAGAGGCGAGGGGGAATTTTGTGCACTTTGTGCCTTTAGTTGTCCTTAAACAGGTGATATTGTCTATAGAAGAGAGAGAATTAATTATCTGTGTTCCAAATAACAAATGGAAAATGGTATCTAAACTCCTAGTATCGATTGTATGAGAATAGCGCAAAAAAACCTCACTAGTTTGATATTTTACACTACAACCACAAAGAAATCTGAAAGGTAAGTGTCTACTCAGTTATTATCATGGTGAGTCTACTCAATTATTATCATGGTGAGTGTCTACTCAGTTATTATCATGGTGAGTCTATTCAGTTATTATCATGGTGAGTGTCTACTCAGTTATTATCATGGTGAGTGTCTACTCAGTTATTTTCATGGTGAGTCTACTCAGTTATTATCATGGTGAGTGTCTACTAGGTATTATATGGTGAGTGGTCTACTCAGTTACTATCATGGTGAGTGTCTACTCAGTATTAATCATGGGAGTGTTACTCAGTTTATTTTCCATGGTGAAGGTCTACCAGTTATCATCATGTGAGTGCTTACTTATCTGGTGCACTATATAATCTGGTGAGTGTCTACTATGTTATTTTCATGGTGAGTCTACCTCAGTATTATCATGGGTGAGTGTACTACTAAGTTATTATCATGGTGAGTGTCTACTCAGTTATTATCATGGTGAGTGTCTACTCAGTTATTATCATGGTGAGTGTCTACTTTTAATGGATCTGCCAGAACTCGAACGTTACAGATTCTGACTTTTTCGGGGGGTTTCGAGAATTTTGGGAAATTCTAACTTTTAGAAATTTTTGGAAAATACCATGCGGAACGACAAAATCGGAATCGCATGAAGTTTCCAGTGCTGAAAGGTGAATTTTTAAAAAAGATTTTGGGAATTGATACGTGTTCCCCAGACCATTTCCCAGGTCCCTGGGCCGTTTACAGTAATTACCGCGGCTGTTTATACCTTAATTTTAGGCAGAGTTTTTTATTTTTAAAACTTTAATGGGTCAGCTTGCCGTTTTTTGATTTTGTGAATTTTGCCGCAAATCCGCAAGCGTAACATATTTCACAGAGTTCAGCCATCTTTACCCAAAGTTACAATAGTTACAAAGCTGACAGACGTAGTTACAAGGCTCCCCCCCTTCACTCTGTCTCTCAAAAGAAAACAAGGCAGCATTTCAAGTTAGACTTACACCTTTCAAATTTCTAATTATTGCAGTTTTGGGGTTGGGGAGGGGAATTTAACTATAAACAACAGACTTACATAATTCATTTGATTTGAAAAAGCCGAATTGCCGTTCTATCCATTTTTAGATTTTATCTTCAGTATTTATATTCAGTATTGTAGATAAAGAATCCATTGAAGAGTTATTGGTAGATTTCCGATCATATTTGATCCATTTACTTGAATGGACACGGACCACAGGCATAATCAAGGCTGATTACCTCTCTCGATTAGATACAGCTGATCTTGTCTTGGAATGAAGTTGTTTTTTGGTTGGTTTCTGTTCTCAAACCTTTCTTACAATTCCATGTTAATTCAGGGCAGAATATGTGTTGGATGTGCTAAATAAAGAAAATGCAGAACGTAGACTGGAGGTTTGATTTTCATACCCTGTGACAGCGCAAAAGATTAAGTGTCAAGATGAAATCTGCTATTATTGAATTCTCACTGGGACGTCTACGGCACGGTGCATGTTCTAAAATCCGGATTTCCACCACATCGCAAATCGAAAGACAAACACGTCTCAATAATACAAAGAAAACTCAGCCCTAATCTACGTTTGCTGTCATGTCAACCTGATTTTACTGTAGCTCTGATTAAAGTGAGATGATATTTTCCTAGATGAATCCTCTTACTAAAGCTTATCCGTTCGGCTGCTATACAAGAGCACCTGCTGTTAATGGCTGATGTGTCAAGACAGCGTAAGAAAGAAGAAATATTGTGGGCTCAATCAAATGTTACCGTAAGACGTGTGATAGAAGATGAGCTTTCACATGTGGAATTGATAGCGTGGGAGACTAAAATTCTCTGTACAAGAAAGTGATACTTCACAAAACACAGAAAAGAAGAAAGACAAATGTATTTATAATGTGTGTGTATTATATAATGTACTTTCTGGCCCAAACCATTATACTTATACATTGTGAAACAAATAATATGATACATTGTGTCAAACCCATGATACTGTTATACCTGTATCAAACAAATATACTTAGCATTGTATCAAACAAATTATTACTTTATACATTGTACAAACAAATTAACTTTACACATTGTATCAAACATATTGTACTTTATACATTGTATCAAACAAATAACTTTATACATTGTATCAAACAAATTATACTTATAACATTGTATCAACCCATTAACTTTAACATTGTGAAAAAATACTTGAACATTGTGTCAAACCCATGATACTTTATAATTGTATCAAACAAATTATACTTGATTTTAGATTGTATCAAACAAATTATACTTAATGTATAACAAAATTAACTTTTTGTATCAAACAAAATACTATACATTGTATCAAAACAATATACTTTATACATTGTATCAACAAATATACTTTATACATTGTATCAAACAAATTATACTTTATACATGTGTCAAACAAATTTACTTTATACATTGGGTCAAACCAAATTATACTTTATACATTTGCCTAACCATTATACTTATACAGTGTGTCAAACAAATTATACTTTATAGAGTTTGCCCAAACCATTAAACTTTATGCATTGTGACAAACCCATTATACTTATACATTGTATCAAACCATTATACTTTATACATTGTGTCAAGCAAATTATACTTGAACATTTTATCCAACCCCTATACTTTATACATGTGTAAAACAAATAACTTGATACATTGTCAAACCCATTATACTTATACCTGTTCAAAATTTATTATACATTGTTGTCAAACCCATAACTTATAGATTATTCTTATTGATTTATATATCACCAAAACATCTCCGTAGCACTTTGCAGTTGCATTATTATACATAAGGGAAAACATAATGGTTACATACAAGGGTAGGCAAGTAATAAAAGTGCAAATAATTTAAGTGCTTGCCCAAGCAGCATTCATTGTGGTAGTTACAGCATACTGTACAATAGGATGGAGGGCCCGGCCCAAAAGATACTACAGTCTAGAGGAGATGGGGATGAGACATAAGGTGAAAGATCAGATATCTGTAACTAAGTTGTCAGTGGATTATACTAGCGGTCTGTGATGGGTCAGTAAGAGGCGTTAGAAGGGTCCAGGTCCAGATTGTAACCTACAGTCTAGAGGAGATGGGGATGAGACAATAAGGTGAACAGATCGTATCTGTACTAATTGTCAGTGGATTATAACTGGGGCGGTCGTGATGGGTCAGTTAAGAGGGGGTAGAAGTGTCCAGGTCCAGATGTGTAACCTTACAGTCTAGAGGAGATGGGGATGAGACAATAAGGTGACAGATCAGGTCTTGTAACTCAAGTTGTCAGTGGAGTTATAACTAGTCGGTCTGTGATGGGTCAGTAAGAGGGGGGTAGAAGTGTCCAGGCCAGATTGTAACCTTACAGTCTAGAGGAGAGGGGATGGACATAAGTGACAGATCAGTATCTGTAACTAAGTTGTCATGGGTATTATAACTAGTTGGTCTGTGATGGGTCGTAAGAGAGGGTAGAAGTGTCCAGCGTCCAGATTGTAACTTACAGTCTAGAGGAGATGGGGATGAGACATAAGGTGACAGATTAGTATCTGTAACTAGTTGTTCAGTGGATTATAACTAGTCGGTTGGGATGGGTCAGTTAAGGTAGAGGGGTAGAGAAGTGTCCAGGTTCCAGATGTAACCTGCCTGTAGAGGTGAGTTTTGAGGTTGCGTTTGAAGATATTGAAGATGAGGTGAGTAAATAGAGAGGAAGAGAGTCCAGCGAAGGGGCAGCACAAGCAAAGTCCTGTATATGGACATGGGAGGAGGTGATCAGAGGGGAGGAGAGGAGAAAGATCATAGCAGAGCAGAGGTTCACTTGGGTAGGATCTGTTATAGATCGAGAGTACACATTACTGTAGATGTAAAAACAATGACTGTAGTTATTGGTAAAAACACATGACTGTAGTTATGTATAATAAACACATTACTGTAGTATGGTAATAAACACATTACTGTAGTTATGGAATAAAAACACAGTATGTAGTTATGGTATAAACACATACTGTAGTATGGTAATAAACACATACTGTAGTTATCGGTAATAAACATTACTGTAGTTATGATAAAAACCACATTACTGTAGTTATGGTAATAAACACATTACTGTAGTTTATGGTAATAAACACATACGGTAATGTGTTTATTATATCACTACGGTAATGTGTTATTACTAACTACGTAATGTGTTTTAGTCATAACTACAGGTGAGATAAAAACATACGTAGGTGATGGTAATAAACACATTAGTAGGGAATAAACCATACCGTAGTTATGGATAAACACAGTATAGTTAGTTTAGTGATAATAACACATTCGTAGTTATAGATATAAACACATTCGTAGTTTATGGTAATAAACACATTACGTAGTTATGTAATAAAACACATTACCGTAGTTAGTTGGTTGTAATAAACACATTACGTAGTTATGGTACTAAAACATTACCGTAGTTATGATAATAAAACATTACGTAGTTATGTAATAAACACATACCGTAGTTATGATAATAAACACATTACCGTAGTTATGGTAATAAACACAATTACCTGTAGTTTGGTAATAAACCACATTACCGTAGTTAGTAATAAAAAACACATACCGTAGTTATGGTAATAACACATGACCGTAGTTTGGTAATAAACACATACGTAGTTATGGTAATAAACCACATACCGTAGTTATGGTAATAAACACAAATTAGCCGTAGTTATATAAGTAAAACACATTAACGTGTTATGGTAATAAACACATTACGTTAGTTATGGTAATAAACACATTACGTGAGTTATGGATAATAAACACATACTGTAGTTACGGTAATAAAACACGACGTATACGGTAATAAACACATGACTGTCGTTACGGTAATAAAACACATTACTGTAGTTACGGTAATAAACAATACGTATAGTAATAATAAACATGACTGTAGTTAGGATAATAAAACACATTACTGTAGTAGATATGAAACACATACCGTTAGTTAAGTATATAAACACATTTACCGTAGTATGATATAAACCAACCTTTGATAAACATACCGTAGTTATGGTAATAAACAACTGATTACCGTAGTTAGGATAATAAACACATTACGTAGTTATGGATAATAAACACGGATTACCGTAGTTAGGATATAAACACATACCGTAGTTATGGTAATAAAACATTACGTAGTTATGGTAATAACACATTACGTATGATAAAAAACAATTACTGTTAGTTATGATAATAAACATTACCGTAGTTAGGATATAAACAATTACTGTCTTGGAAAGGTGTTTCTCATACAGTTTTCTGTAAGGGGGTTATGAGTGGGGATGAGCCATGAGGGGCCCATGGTAGGAAGAGGGACTGTCAGTGGTTTCGAGCAGTGAGTCAGGACGTGTAGGGGATCTGGTGATTTTGCTTTCCTATCACAAACAAAAATGTAAATATCTTCAACACTAAGAAATGAATGAAAGTAAAAAGCAAGAAAACTCAAGGAAGCAATTTTGTCAATTTACCTAAAGTCATTTTGGACCACATTCCCCTTTAAAAACAGGATAATTTCAAGTGTGGCATAGTCTCGCACTACGTGATTTTTGTGAAGGAATGAAATGTCATGAAATGAATCTGGATAAAAAAGAACAATCGGTTTGCTAATGAAATCTTTTCTGAAAGCGTAATGTGCTTAATCAGTAGATAGAAGAAGGTTTCAAGGGTGTTTATTGCTATTACTAGTTTGTTTGAAGTTCTTATAAAGTTTGTCATTTTAATGGACTTGAAAATAAAGGAAGAACAACTGGTTAACACATTTAACTAACGAGGTCGTTGTTTGTTCTATGACATTTTGGTGATGAATAAAACATTTTTTTAACTTTTAGACTTCTTTTAAACTTCTTGTACAAAATTTAGGAGAAAGACAAAAGTGGGTCGGGTCCAAAACTTAAGGGTCGGGGCGGGGTAAAGTGGGCAAAAAAAACATGGTGCGGGTCCAGGTTGGGTGCGAGTTGAGAGGAATTAGGTACGTTGGGTCTGCCTCATATGTGGGGGTTCCTCCAGTGAGCCGACCCCCATGTCCACAGTGGGCGGGGTGGTACCTGGTGAAGTAGGACCTGATTTCTGTTAAAATCTATTTCTTTTCACAACTATGGGAATATGGACATATTTTTTACATCTCCTTATGCTGTCCGAAGGGCTTTAAATGTGAGACCAATTTCAACTACTTACCAGCCGCCACCAGTAAATAAAAACGCTACATGTAGGCAACCGCCAAGGAACCACTCAGGAACCTTGGCATTTGCCATTTATACTGAAAGTAGCCTACAACCTCTTGAGATACCTTTCCACCAAACCCAACCGAATTCCATTTTATCTCTAGTTTGACGACTGGAATCCTTCATAATGTCCGAATCTGCACATTTTATATTCACTTGGTGGGTTCATTTAATCTTTATGGGGGGGTTGTTTATTCAAACAGACGGTTTAGTATAATCTCTTAACACCATGTTGATGACTACAGTTCCATGAATGGAGGTGTGAACAAGATCCAGTTATCAGTTCACAGGTGGGGGAAACTCACAGGAATGTTCTGACACATTGGTGTGAATTGTTCTTAACCGCTGGGCGGTAACAATGAAAAGATAGCACTGCACATGGATACAATGTGTCCCAAGGTCCCCACTGTACCCAGAGAAGCTTGTTTAGTTTGATGTGGATGTCCTCTGTCACGTCTCTTGCTGGATACAAGGTTATTTTTTTCCAGACTGCAAGATAATAAAATAGGGGAAATAAGTCTTCAAATGTAGGAAAAAGAGAAAGTTTTCGACAATCCAAGAAGGGGGAATTACTTAAAATGGGTTTCGTATCTGGATGAATACAGTTTTATTATGAAATTTCAATGTTTCATGTTTGTCCTGATGGATCCTGCAATGAATTTCTATACCACCAATGGGCTTCAAATTTCAATCTGTATTGTTGGCGTCAAACCTTCACCCATGGACCAATGGTTATTGTAAGAACCAGGACATGAGGGTGAATAGGGGGTTGAAGATGAAGGTTGGTCAGCTGGATTAGTGGTTTCCCATTGATGGTGTGGCTGGTTCTTCCTACGTGTCTTCTTTCTGTTCCTTTCTCAACCTGTTTTGATCTTTAAAACATCAAAGAGGCGACAGGTGGCGAGAATCTTCCAGCAGGTGATATTTGACTTTCGTTCCTGCCACGGAGAGATGAAACAGCTTGAGATGAAAAAAAACAATTATCCCTTTTCTGTACAGAAAGCGATGAAATGACTTAGAAATACCCAAAATGTTATCAGACCTAACGGGTTAATTTCAATTACCTCCCGTTACGTCTGGTTTTCCTAACAGACTATTGGCAGCTGTGAAGGAATCCCATGGATCAGAGACACTAGTATTGCCGAGGTCTGATTATTCCGATGTCCCCCCTGGGAAAGGAACCAGATCCACAAGAGGCTCATTCATATTCTTTTCCATCTGTAGGGTAGAGTCAACTGACAACCTCCAATTACAACTACACTTTTCTTATCACACTGTACTTACATCAAAGGGTTAATACAATCGCAATCTCGACCACTGTAGAGAGAAATAGTAAGGTTAATTACACAGGTACCAGACATTAATGTTTATTTAAATCAATGGGATCCTGATTGTAATAGAGATAATGAGGGCAGGCACTGGAAATGTAAAGATTAGAGATGGATCCAACACTAACCCGGATCCAACACTGAAAACCCTTGGTTACGAAATCCGAAAGATCCATCCGAATCAGGACGGATTGTCTGGATTCGGGACTTCAGAATGTATTACGATATTTCGATGGTACAGAGATATTTCGATAATTTTCGAAGATAACTTCGAACATTCGAAAATCGACGGAGCCACTTTCGAGTTTTCCGACGAGTTATTTCGAAAATCGGCCGTTCTAGGCTATTTTCGATCATTTTTGAAAATAGCCTAGAACATTCGAAAATGCTTCGAAAACTACAATCAGAAACTCAAAAGTGGTCGCCGACTGTATTTTCGAACTTCAAAGCTCCGTACATTCGAAATATTCGAAAATTCGTTCTGTTTTCGGATTCCGAGATCCTGGAATCCCAAAACGGACAAAACTATGTAGTTTCGGCCATGTCTAGTAAAGATTACTGGGGGGTGTTTTATATACATTATGGTAAAACTACCATATATACAATTCATAAGTTAACGGGTATCTGCATGGCTAATTTTGTTTGTAGTGGAGATACCCTTTAGATTTTAGATTCTTTTTTTTCTCTTTTTATTTGAGAATCACAGAGAACCCGGTCTGGTTGTTTTTTTTTCCAATTATCAACCTGCACTTAAGGATTACTGGGGGATTCTGGTGGGAGGAGACTCCTATACTATAAGATGAATTCCGGGTGGGAGGAGACTCCTTACTATAAGTGAAATCCAGTGGGAGGAGACTCCTTACTATAAGATGAAATCTGTGGGAGGAGACTCCTTACTATAAGATGAAATCCAGTGGGAGGAGACTCCTAACTTATAAGATGAAATCCAAGTGGGGGAGACTCCTACTATAGGATGAAATCCAGTGGGAGGATATTGAAACGAACCCCTTACAGTGCAGTGTATTGCAGTGTGGCAGCACCATCCCATTCAACAGCTCTTATCAGTTTCCATAAGTAAAATGGGATTTATTACCTTGTGCTCTGCACATTACACATTTCATGGCTGTCATTACCATGCAATGGGAGAAACTACACATTTCCTTAGCTGCTTCTTTGAACTCTGCACCAGACTGCTGCAAACTGTGATCTCTCTTCTTCATGAGTAGCTGCCTGCTGCTCAATTCACCATAGATGGCAGCACACAGGATAATTTTCTTTTTCTTTGAGAATATAACTAGTATATTATATATAGATATATATATAATTATATACACAAACATAGAACAGATAATCTATGCACATTCCTCACAATATCTATATCTCTGCAACAGAGTAATATGTATGTATGGGGCCTAGGTATGTGGCATATTGATTATCTTTTCATGTTTATATAATAGATATACTGTATATACGATAATATGTAGTGTATGGGACCTAGGAATGTGGCATGATTTCTTTTCTATGTTTATATATATATATTATATACTGTATATACAGATATATGATATTGGTATGGGACCTAAGAGAATGTGCATTGATTATATCTTTTTCTATGTTTATATATATAGATTATACTGTATATACAGATAATATGATTTGTATGGGGCCTAGGAATGTACATTGATTATCTTTCTATGTTTATATATATAGTATACTGATATATACAGATAATATGATATGTATGGACCGTAGGAATGTGGCATTGATTATCTGTCTATGTTTGTATGTAATGTGGACCTATAAATATAATATATAAATATATATAGATTATATATATATATAGTATATATATATATATATATATGATATTATATATATACGCATGAATCGGGCACTCTGAATATCTGAATATATATATATATATATATATACGCAATGATCAGGGCACTCTGAATATATATAATTATATTGTATATATATATATATATATATACAACATAGAACAGATAATCTATGCACATTCCTACAATATCATATTATCTACACAGATAATGATATTAATGGGGGCCTAGGAATGTGCATTGATTATCTTTCATGTTTAATTATAGATATACTGTATATACAGATATGATATTGTATGGGGCTAGGAATGTGCATTGATTATATGTTTCTATGTTATATATAATATTAGATATACTGTATATACAGATAATGATTGAATGGGGCCTAGGAATGTGGCATTGGATTATCTTTTCTATGTTTGATGAAGATGTTGACCATTATATCATATATATATATATATATATATATAATATATATTATATATAACGCAATGAATCAGGGGCACTCTGAGATATATATTATATATAGATTATAAAAAGACATAACCCCAAAGCATTCCTAGGTCTGATACCTAACGTTTCGGCCATTGCAAATGGCCATCATCAGGGTGGACTGTATCTCTTATGGACTGTATCTCAGAGTACTATAGGGACTGTATCTCTATAGGACTGTATCTCTATAGGACTGGTATCTTCTATAGGACTGTATCACTATAGGACGCGTATCACTATAGGACTAACTGGCCCTCATCAGGTGGACTGTTATCTCTATGACTGTATCTCTATGGAATGTATCTCTATAGGGAACTGTATCACTATAGGAATGGATCCACATAGGACGGATCACTATAGGACTACTGGCCATCCTAGGGTGACTGTATCTCTATAGGACGACTATGACTGTATCCACTATAGGACTGTATCACTATAGGACTGTATCACTATAGGGACTGTATCACATATAGGACTGGATCACTATAGGCCTATGATCACTTATAGGCCTGTATCACTGTGAGGACTGTATTCTTATAGGATTGTTTATGACTATAAGACTGTATCACTGTAGGCATGTATCACTATAGGTCTGTATCACTATAGGTATGTATTACTATATGTCTGTGTTACTTTACAGTAGGTATGTATTACTATAGATCTGTATCACTTTACGCCTATGTGTATGAGCCCTAAGTGACCCTTCCAGTGATAAGAGATTGATTCAAGGAAGCATCAGATCCTCCACTGAATTACTCATATTGAATTTCCTACGTCCCTTAGCTCCTACTTAACATCAAGTAAGTTATGTACATGTCAAACGAGATTGGAATTTCCCAATATATTCTATCAATCTGCCAATAGCAAGGGCACGAATTAGGTGAAAGAATCAATCCAAATGCCAAGTGTCATATATTTACTTATTTTGCCAGTTGGGTTTCTTCAAATGGGCACCACAAAACCAATCTAAAAATGTCCATAAAATGATACAGTATCACTTACTCATATTCTAATTGCTTCTTTGATAATTAGAGAATATTAGGTTTGTAGCTTTTCAAGAAAATGCTTGGTACACGTGTAAAAACAGCAGAAAAAAGGCCAAGGAAGAAGATGTTTGTACAATGCTTAATTAGAAGGAGGGAATAGGGTCAAGTACATTTTTGAGTAAAGGAAGATGATTGTAAACCTGCAGGTGGGGGTATATAGAAGTGTGAATCTTTGTGAGGTGAGGGCGTATGTGTATGGAAACTAGAGTAAAGGGGAGAAAAGAGGTTTGTGTGCAAATTGCAAAAGATTGTTGAATAATGAAAATAGTCACCCAGGGTTAGCATACTTATGGTTAAATTGTGTGAGAACATATTCCTATGTGGCCTTTTAAAAAGCTGAGTTAAAGGAACATTATAGCCATTGTAGAACTCACACAGATAACTGTCAGACTCAGCCTCCTCAGTTTGCATTACTTAGTAACATATGGTTGCCCAATGGACAGAATGGGGCGAGCAGAGCAGGGGATATGACTGGGGGCGGAGGCTGGAGCCAAAGAGAAGACAATACTTTAAGAGTGTCAGGTCCTGTTGTAAAGCAGTGACACCATATACTTGTAGCAGTAAGAATCAGCCATGACCACAGGATTTTTCGGCATCCACTCAACCTAATTGTAAATTTTGTTTGTGGATTTAACAGGGGCAGTGGACTGAGTGGAGGTGAAACTATTGTAAGTCAGTTGTTAAGGGTAAGTAAGACGACGGAAAGCTGGTTGGAGGATTGTAGTAAGAATAGAAGTAGGTGGTGTAGAAAAATTAACTAAATTGAGGATCTAAAGGAGTGTGTTAGTAAAATGGTTGGTGGATGGAAAAGGATTAGTAATGAAAGGTATCCAATGTGACAGGGATAATCTTTTTAAATATGGACAGTCAACTGGAAGATAAGAAGATAAGCAAAGGTTCGAAATCTGGGCCAAGATATGGAATAGAAACCACAAAACCGGGTTTAAAAATGACCAGGTTAATTCCAAAGAACCATATTATTAACTAAATATCGGGGTACAATGAACAATAATAGAAATAAGAGAACTTTGTTAAAAGATGGTATGCCATATTTAGAACACATATTCCTTTCTTAAAGCTGTGATCACAGATTTGTGACAGACATAATATATATTATTATTATTATATTATAACACGCAAAAATGATTTGCAAGTAAAATAGGCAGCGTGTTTCATATTGTTTCCATACAATAAACAATTGCACAAACCGTCCACAATTCATATCCGTGTTGCCTTTGCCCTTCACCAATTATTTCTTAATATGGTATTTGTTAACATAGTTCAGAAAACCAGGATGGTCGTGATCTGTATCCTCCCAAAGCATCAAGACGTCATCAATATTTTCACCACAGATAACCTTGGACAGAAGATGTCAATGGGCACAGAAACAGGTCCTCCTATGCCCACCAACAGACCAAGAGCTAGGGGCACATGAAGTGCCCATCAGTGCCAAGGGTCTGTCGTAGAAGCCATACCAAAATTAAATAAGTTATGTTCAAGAATGAATTTTAACCTCAGTCAAAGAGAAATCAACTCATTCCTCCCACCCCATTCTTATAACCTCACGTGTGGAACAGCCTCAATACCAAAGATAATAGAGGCCTGTTAGGCAACCTACACATAGAGATAGGGGGTGGAAAAGAAATTAAAAGATCATAGACTTCAAAAAAAGAAAAGTATAAAGGGAAAGAAAAAGACCTGCTGCCGCACTGGTGAACAAGGAGAAAAATACATTTTCTTATTTTGAATCATCCTAGCTAATGATAATCTTATATGTCCTAGGGTAATGCCATCTTACATGCTAGATAATGTCCATCTTACATGTCCTAGATAAGTCAATTATATGTTACTAGACTAATGTCATCGTTACATGTCCTAGATTAATGTTCTAATCTTATATGTCTTAGATAATGTCCATATTACATGCACTAGATTTGTCCATTCTTACATGTCCATAGGATTATATCCATATTACATGTCCTAGATAATGTCCATATTACCTGTCCTAGATTAGTGTCATCTTACCTGTCCTAGATAATGTCTATCTTCCTGTCCTAGATAATGTCCATTATATGTCCTGAGATAATGTTCATCTTATATGTTCTAGATAATGTCATCTTACATGTCCTAGATGATGTTTATCTTACCTGTCCTAGATAATGTCCATCTTACATGTCCTAGATAATGTCCATCTTACATGTCCTAGATGATGTTTATCTTACATGTCCTAGATGATGTTTATCTTACCTGTCCTAGATAATGTCCATTATATGTCCTAGATTATGTACCATCTTACATGTCCATAGAATTATGTCCATCTTATAGGTCTAGATTATGTCTCTTATTCCTAGATTATGTCCATTTTCATGGCTAGATTATTCATTCTTACGGTCCGTTATGTCCATCTTACCTGTCCTAGATATGGTCCATCTTACCTGTCCTAGATTATGTCCATCTTACCTGTCCTAGATAATGTCCATCTTACATGTCCTAGATAATGTCCATCTTACATGTCCTAGATAATGTCCATTTTACATGTCCTAGAATAGACAGAAATATATTATTGGCTATTTTTGTGGTTATATAGAACTTATTCTAGATATAGAATTAAGAGATCAAATTTGTTGTACAGTATTTGTGTGCGGGGGAGGGTATGAGCCCCTTTACACTCTGTTGATAAAATAAAGGAATTACTCTAGCTCACAAACAAGAAACCAGGTGTTTAGAATGGATCCTGCATGTCCAGATAGGTGCGTCTTCATAGCTGTTCAAGTTAACGCTCTATAAAGCTTGCACCGTTGCAAAATCCTCAATGTCAACTGTGGAGGTTAAAGATATAGTGATTGGAACAATAGACGAGTGGCAAATTCCTATAAACACTATAGCCAACAATAAATCTCTGCAAGAACCAAACAATAACAAGATATCTGGGGGAAACTGGGGGGGGGGAAATAGGTCTGTTATAAAAAGTTCACGGGAGTCTGAGAAGGTCAAAGGAAACAAAAGAGTGAAATTCACTGAGAAAGTTCTATATGGCAAAGTCAACCTTCAACAAATATCTTAGTGCTAAGTGCAGAGTTCCAATTTTAACCGCGGAAACATGTATTGTTTCCTTTTCCAAACCTTCTGCCTTGCAGAGACCGTTTATGGAAAAAATAAATAAAATCTTCAGACTTACATTTTCTCCCCACATAATGAATATCAAGTTGATGAGTGTAAGGTTTGTTAGCTTTGGTTATGATACCAGTAGGTCTATTCTGAGGAAGTTGGTAGCTCTAATAATGGGATGATTTTGCGTAGAGGTTAATTCATCTTTAAATTCTAAAGTTGATGAAACTTTATTGAGTTAATTGAATAATAATTTATAAAACGGAAGTTCCACCCTAAAAATTATTTTAGGTAGGTGACCCCGACCCCAACCACCTATTATTTTTTAAAAAATGCTAATCGCTACTTACAGCCCTTCTTCTGGCACGTCTCCAATCCAGCTTCACTTTGTGATTGGATAAGACGCAGCCAACCACAGACGCCGCAGGAAAGAAGGGTCTGTAAATATGAAGTGAGACATTTTTTAAAAAGAATGTTTCGACGGTTGGGGGTGGGCAGAGGATACCAACCTTGTTCCAAAGGGATCACGAGGTACCACGGTGCAGAGGATGGATCGGATGGGGAGGGTGTGGGGGGGAGGGCTCCCCTACGCATTCATGCCTTGTGAGGTTAGGGTAGCAGCAGGGAAGCAGATGACTCACTGACAGCTTCTACTCTTCACTTTCCTGAACTTTGAAAAGGCACTGCAGAGAGCCAATAAGGAGCAGAGATGTTGGTAAAGATTTTTTCAAACTACACAGTGGGCGTCAGTAGGGTTTAAATTTTTAGTTTGGGGGTGGAGTGGCACATCCATTAACATTGTTTTTTTTTTATAAAATGAAAATCTAATGCATCTATAATTATAATACATATGTACCCTTCTCTCTTACATTAATGAATGGTTGGTTGAACACCCACAATGGTCCCAATATGTTAAAGCGCTGGATTACTGTATTTATAGTTTTCATTTAAAAGTAGGACACCTTTGTACTTGGATCTTCGCAGCTGAAAAAAGGAAATAATGTAGGGAGAAAATCTATAAAAAGTTTATTAGATTGTAGAATGTATTTTATAGACTTTTTAGTGGATGATTGGAGAATTGGTTTTACATCGTTTGTGTTAGTTTCTACTGTGTTTCATTCACTTTTTAATTGATTGAATGGTCAGATCATTGATATATTTACTTTTGATGATGGGTTATTCGGTAATTAGAGTTTCACATTATTATTTCATATTTGTTTATCGAGATTTGCTGGAATGGACACTGCTCACAGATTATTTTATTATTGTGTAGGATTAGAGATGTCGAAACTGTTGAGTTTCGTTTTCAAAAATTTCGAAGAAATTTCGAAAGTTCGAGTTTCGATTTGTCGAAATTTGGCTACTTTCGAAATTGTCTACTTTCAATTTTCGAAAATCGTTTTCTACTTTTGATTTCGATTTTTGAAAAGATCACTTTCGATTTTCGATAATTATCTATAGTGCAGTCCCAGTATTCAAAGTGATTGTTGTGTGCACACTGGAAAAGCAAAGGACACAGCTTAGAGCAACAGAGTTGTGGGGGATAAATGTGGCTAATTTTAAAGGGCGTGGTCCACCCTAAAACAAAAACTGCTGACTTGTCAGGTATCTGCCTGCAACTTCAGATGATATTTTAAACCAGTTTATTAAAGTATTTGTAACCAGATAATGATCATTTCTATTTCATACTGGAAAAGGATTGCCTCCTCCTCTGCTCAATGAGCTTTTCGTAATCTTGAGCATGTGCAGTGAGATAGCAGCAGGGGAAAACAGCAGTCAATCATTAGCTTTGATGTCAGCAGTCATAAGCTTGATGACTGCAGGAGGGAGGAGCACACTACTCTGCCCCAATGGGGACAAGTAATTATCCTTAAATATCTGGTTAGTAATGCAGGTAATATTGTTCAATACACGTTGTGTTAATGATAATAAGAATAAAGGGAAACCAATCTCCCACCCTGATTATATTTGACCCAGCACTGAGGATTGTGGAGTTGGACTGTAAGAGGAATATTGATGGATAAAAGAAACACTGTAGGATTCTTGTTGTCATGGTACCGGATACTGATTGATCTCGTATTCCCAGACGCTACGGGCACTTTGCCATCACTGTAACAGTCGGCGGGTGGCATTCAAGCAGTTATCTGTGGCAGTAGGAGATGCTGCTGCTGTGACTGTAATAACCAGTTATATGGCACCACTAAATGTCAGTCCGTGTGTTAGTTTTGAAAAACAAGTAAAGAATTCCCCATGGAAGGGTATTCAATGGAGTCAATGGAACATGACAGGATAAAGATATGGAAGTTGACAAGAGTGTCAGGGTCAGGGCAAGTCATAAGTCCAGGGGAGGATGATAGTAGCGTTGGAGTTGTTTTTCTTTAGTTTTAATTTTTTTTTGTGTGTTTTATTTCTATTCAACAGGATGTTTTTGACAATGAAGAGTCTAATGCAGAGCTAGAACATTGGAGAACATAGTGTTACTCTTTCCTTACTAACATTACTTATCTTTTTTCTACCTGTATGTTATATCCCTGACCAGAACCAGAACTAGGACCAGGGACCAGAACTAGAAATAATACCCCCCCCCATTCTTACCTATACCAGCAGAATATGTAAATATTGAAAATAGCAATTGGAGAATGTTGAATAACAGTTACATAATAACATAGTAGTGGAGGTTGTATAAAGACATACGTCCATCTATCTCCAACTTATTAACCCCTACCCATAATGTCTGTAATACAGTTCATATAGTAAACATAGTATTGGAGGTTGAATAAAGACATACGTCCATCTAGTCAACCTTTAACCCTAACAATAATGTCTTGGTAATAACAGTTACATAGTAAACACATAGTATGGAGGTTGTATAAAAGACATACATCCATCTAGTCCAACCTTTATACCTTACCCATAATATCCGTAAACAGTTACATAGTATCATAGTTATTGGAGGTTGTAAAAGGCATACGTCCATATAGTCCACCCTTTGTACCCTACCCATAATGTCTGTATAAACAGTTACTAGTAACATAGTATTGGAGGATGTATAAAGACATACGTCAATCTAGTCCACCCTTATACCCTACCATAATGTCTGTATAACGTTACATAGTAACATAGTGGAGGTTGTATAAAGACATACGTCCATCTAGTCCAACCTTATACCCTACCAATAATGTCGTCTACAGTTACATAGTAACATAGTATTGGAGTGTGTATAAAGACATACGTCCATTAGTCCAACCTTTATACCCTACCCATAAGCTGTTATAACAGTTACATAGTAACCTAGTATTGGAGGTGTAAAGACATACGTCCATCTAGTCCAACCTTTATACCCTACCCATAAGTCTGTATAACAGTTACATAGTAACATAGAGGGAGGTTATATAAAGACATACGTCCATCTAGTCCAACTTTAATACCTACCCATAAGTCTTTTATAACAGTACATAGTAACATAGTATTGCGAGGTTGTATAAAGACCTACGTCCAGTAGTCCAACGTTAACCTACCCATAAGGTCTGTGTCTAACAGTTACATAGAACAAGTATTGGAGTGTATAAAGGACATGCGTCCATCTAGTCTCACTGTTACCCTAACCCTAATGTCTGATATAACAGACATAGTAACCTAGCGATTGGGTTATAAAGGACATGCGGTTACATCTAGTCCAACTTTTATACCCACCCAAATGTCTGTGAACAGTTACATAGTAACATAGTATGGAGGTATGAAAAGACATGACGCCATCTAGTGCCAAGCTTTATACCCTACCCACAATGTCTTATACGTATACATCAGTTGAACATTGGTATGGAGGGGTTATAAAGAAATACGTCCTTACGTCCAACCCTTATACCACTACCAACTGTATGGATATAACAGTACATAGTACAACTAGTATGGAGGTTGTATAAAGACATACGTCCATCTAGTCCACCTTTATACCTACCCATACAGTCTATATAACAGTTACATAGTAAACCATTAGTGTTGGAGGTTGTATAAAGAACATACGTCCATCCGAGTCCAACCGTTATACCTCTACCCATAATTGCTAGATAACAGTTACATAGTACATAGTGGTTGGAGGTGGTATAAGAGACATACGTCATTCTAGTCCAACCTTTATAACTACCATAATGTCTGTATAACAGTACATAGTAACATAGTATGGAGGTTGTATAAAGACAATACGTCCATCGTGTCCAACCTTATATCCTACCCCATAATGTCTGTAAACAGTTAAATAGTAACATGTATGTGGAGGTTGTATAAAGACCATACGTCCATCTAGTCAAACCTTTATACCCTACCAGATATGTCTGTATAAAAGTGAAATAGAACATAGGTTGGAGGTTGTATAAAGAGACAACGTCATCTAGTAGCACCTTTATGACCCCTACCATATATGGTCTGTTATTAAACAGTACATAGTAAAACATAGTATGAGGTTGTATAACAGCATACGTCCATCTAGGCCAACCTTTATATTCCTACCCATTAATGTATGTAGAAACAGACATAGTAACATAGTATTGGAGGTTGTATAAAGACCATACGTCCATCCAGTCCAACCTTTATACCCTACCATAATGTAGGTATAACAGTACATAGTAACATAGTATTGGAGGTGTAAAAGACAGACGTACATCTAGTCCAACCTTGATACCCTACCCAATAATGTCTGTGAAGTAACATTACACAGTAACATTATGGGAGTGGTTGTATAAAGACAACGTAATGAGGGTACCAGAGTTCCATGATAACTCAGCTCTGTGTCTGGTACCTTTAGATAGACATAGAACTCCCAGTGACTTCTAATATCCTTTATAATTTACAGGTAGGAGATACATTATCCCGTATAGTACTGAGGGACCAGAGTGTCCATGTAGGACATTGCCAGATGTATAATGTACAAATGACGTTTGTCTGCTGTTGATGCTCATCGAGACTTGTGAAGGAAACGT
Source organism: Hymenochirus boettgeri (assembly GCA_019447015.1). NCBI lineage: Eukaryota > Metazoa > Chordata > Amphibia > Anura > Pipidae > Hymenochirus > Hymenochirus boettgeri. Next base: position 103,114 of record JAACNH010000837.1, on the reverse strand, counting down.
AAATGAGACCCAGGGATGTCTATTCACACTCCTAAGACATGCAGACACCAGATGTGACATGTTTTGCCCGGTAGACTGTTTCATCTCTCTGGTGGTAGACCTGACCCAGTCTATGATGCCGTTCAACAGGAAAGGAATATGCAGTGAGTTGGATTAATGATAAGATTCGTATGTTAATTGTTCCTTATATATGCACAAACTTTACTCACATTTTGCAAATGGAAATGTTAGTGAAATGAATCCTTTGTAGAACTTCAATTTAAATATTTTCTTTTCACGGAGAAGAAAAGAAATGATCAGTTGGTGATGATAACCCTGGTTTCCAATTTGGAACTGTACGGTTTTCAAAATCTGTCAGAGTACAAAGTTTTTTTGGGGTGTGGGATTGTCATTCGAACAAGCTGACGAAGGCATGTGAAAATTCTATTTGCAAATTGAAAAACTTCAATTCAAAATTTTTAAATAACTCTCGCAAAATTCGAAAAAATTCCGATTCAATCAGATTTTCCAAACCTCAATCAGTTCCATGGAATGGGACACCGGACCAAATTCACCAGTTCTTTCATCTCTATCGATCAGATCGACGGAATACAATGGGGACGATTCTTCTTTCAATAATAGTATTGGGCATTGATCCATGCTGATAATTTAAACCATGGCTTCCATATGGATCCAACATCCTTTCATTCCTTAATACTATCCCTAGGAAGGGATTAAATACCACTGACGCTCGTCTCTGGGAGGTCGTAGCTTATTACCAGTTGGTTGCCAACATCAGATAAGTTTCTCTTAATGTGTAGAAAAGTAGAAGACATTTGGAACATGCGAGATGACATCCTATTTGGGGGTAAACTATGGGGAAGGATAAATTCGGAAACATCGTACTGTAGGAGAGAAAAAACTATGGGACCCAACCAAGGATTTGTAACCTGCAAACCCAACAATCTGTTATTGGTTACCTTTCGATCGTGTTAACATTACTACACCATGAACACAATACCCTGTGTGTTGTCCCAGGCAGAGGGTAAGGGGACAACTCCATAACATTCCTGTCTTCTCTGCTAATGAGCGGGAGGATTTGACCTATCCAAATGGGCCAGAAGAGACATGAAAGACAATTCTGCACCAGCGAATAGTGGGTGGCCCTTATATTACCATAATGCAACAACTAAAAGGAGCTCTGTTAGGGAAATGTAACTGTAATAAAAAGGGAAAATAAATGATACAACTTGTATGAGAGATGAAGATTATTATTTTATCTTCATTTGTTAAGAGAGACTATATAAGATCGGAGCCGTGTTATCTACCACGGTATCATGTGCGCTAAATAATGCAATGCTATTTAATTGGTAATGATATTCTGTAACAAGTGACTCTATAAGGGTTTCATTTACACTGAATGAATTGAAAGCCTGAAGCATTAAATGGCTGTCACACACTCACAGCTCAATGGATTAGAGCTCTTCTGCCCATTCGCTAACGTGGAGTCATGCATAGTTATTAAGGTTTACATTATTTTTACCATTTCTCGTCTGCAGGAGAGGTGAAGCTCAACATAGTGTTTTAGACGATAACGGGCTAGGTAGTTATACGGAACAGATAGACATTGGATTTCATAGATATGTGCAAGTCATCATTTATAGGCAAACTGCGTCATCACTTATCTTCTTAGTGGCAACTACTGTATTGGGTCCCAACAGGGGTTCAGATCCAGTCGTAAAAAAACCTTTAAAAAATATATAACCCTGAATAACAATGTAGTCTTCGCTTCTACGGATCTATTCGCTATCTAGTATGATCGATATCATTATGATCTCTCGTATGAAGCTAGCATCTATCTATCATCATCATCTATCATGATCATCTATACATTACTCGCTATCTTATTCTACTCATCTATTTCAATATCTATCTGCTCATCAGTCATCATCTAGTCTATCATCTATTATCATCTATCTATCCATTAATATATCGTGCTATGGTCTATATTATATTATTATAGTATCTTATATTATTATTTACAGACATCTTTAGTAAATTAAGGTGGATTATGACTACTATTATCGGTCTGTTCGATTATATATTTAAGACTTTTAGTTAAACTTTAGGGGAATCTACATCGTTCATCATCTATCTATCTATCTATCAATTAGCATATCAATCATCATCTATCTATCTATCGTCTTATCGTTATCTATCTATAATCTATCTATCTTATCGATCTCTATCTATCCATTACTTATTCGTCTGTCTCTGTCTATTATTATTATATTTATTATTGTATTTATTATTATTAACAGACATCTTTAGTTAAATTAAGGGTATCTATCCATCTATCATCTATCTATCTATCTATCTATCTATCATATTACATCTACATTATATTTCTGTCTGTCTCTTGATTATTATTATATTATTATGATTATTATTATTTAATTATTGTTTTTATATGAGTATCAGACATCTTATTAATAAGGGGGGTGATCAATCTATCTATCTATCATCTATTATCTATCATCTATCTATCTACTAGTATCTATCATCATCCACAGGTCAGATGTTATCCCGGGATAGTTTGTAAAAAAAAAAAATGTTTGGTTTTTCTGGGTCTGAAACGTTATGACTGCCAATTCTCATCAAAAATTACATAATCACACCATCGCTTTTACTATAAATTGATTCTACTCCCTGAAATGATCCTTGAAGGTTAGAATCGCCAGCTTTTTACCAAAGATGATATTTCTGTGAAAACAGAATAAGATGTATTTTGCGCACCTTGACGAAAATTCTGGGACTTCAGTTTTTCTAAGGAATGAAGTCTTGTATTAAAATAAGGAGAATCTATTTTCATTACTATAACACGTTTTCACAGACAAAGTGATTTGAGAGAGCTTGTAATAATTTGAAATTACCATTCCATTTTAATTCTTTTCTGTGTTTATTGGGCTCCTCACTCCAAAGACAATAATTACAGACTGTAGAGGCTTTATAGACAATCGCCACAAACAAAAGCCACACACTACATGTGATGCTATCAAGCTTGCTCATTCTAAATTTTACCCTTGAGTTGTCCTATCCATTGATAGAAACTCACCTAGAAACAGACAAGGCCTATATTACCAATTGGTAATAACTATGTTGCATCATTGAAAGACCACCCCCCCCCCTCAACCCTTATATCATATATTCTTTACTTTATTGTTCTTCTGTTAATCCTATGAGATTCACAAACCTTTCACACGAGTTAAGTGTTTGCACTTAAAATATCTTTTTTCATGAGGACTTGGGAACCAATCACAGGATAATATCTAACCTACACCTGGGAGAGGCCAGAGGCGGGCAACGCACCAGAGGGGGGCCAGGATGCCATGGGGCCCATCTTACTATTTGTTAATGATGAACTAGCCTCTCCAAGAAAACCACTGTGGCTGAACGCACACATAGGTGGCTCCCAACATATGTGGCAGGGCCATGAGCCCAAAAGATCCTAGTGGACGACCTCAGGTACAATTCCAAACTCAGCTATAATGTAAATGTTTCAAAAGGAAGACCCAACCCGATTCACTCGCCAGTGTACCAGGACATCACAGGTTTCATCCTAGCCCCATCAATGTTCCAAGACTTTATTTTTGTACTGGTGTTCTTTGTGTAAAATGTGATGGGCCAAAAACTCGTCCAAACATACAAAGTTTTAACAACAAATGTTCAGTGGACCACCAAAGAGTAAAACAGGGTCGTAGTACATATCCATGTACAACTGTATCAATGGATCGTCCGACATACCAGTGAGCTTTCAACGGTGAATGGCCATCATCTTAGAGCATTACACAAAAACGGCCAGTGTGCCGTTGGCGATTGGTGGGTTCGGCTTAGGACCACGATAACTTGAATGAACTGGAATTCAAAGCCATTTTCACAAATCTTTCACCAACAGGCAGACATTTCTTTTTTATTTATTTCGACTTACCTATATAAATGCATCAATTGTCCATCAAAAGGATTTTGAATGTTCCACTTTTGGATATCAAAGCGGTTTACTAATAAATTAAAAAACAAACCCCATTTGAATCTGGTAGGGGAATTTGAAAAAGGCAGCTCTCAATCAGGTCAATTTAGAATAGGGATTCATCACTTAACTGTCAAGAAATGATTGTCCCTCAGTCACCATTGGGATTGCGGGGAAGGGCTGTATTCATACAGAAAACGGTTACTGTTCTAATCAGTATTACTGGAGGTCTAGGTATCTTTTAATACTGGTGAATTCTGAAATATTACACCATATTAGAATACACTGTGGTTCAATTCCAGATATTATCCCTCAATCCTTAGCTCAGTATTACCCAGCAACTCTTCAAATAGTGACAACCACACAAACAGTGGAATTTGTCAGTGTTAACACTCCCCATTAGGTTATAGACTTGAGTGAATTGTCCTCTCACGATCAAATCTGTCAACATCAGGCCTGATGAATGTGGGCTCTGGATCTCCGGAAAGATTGCTTCATTTTTAAATCTAATATCCAATAAAAAGGTATACAGCTCTACGTTCTTCTATACTAAATGCCTACACGGTACAAACTCAACTATTACTGATCAATCTTTGGATCTTATTAAATTTCTTATTTGATGTTGGTGTGTTGGTTGAGATCTAAATTTCTTGCCATGGTTGAGTGTAAAGGAGCCACACAATAGGTTAATTTCCAATCAATTCTGCAGGAAAACGCAACTCCGGATCTTCTTTTGCGCACGTCAAATGATCACTGAAGGCCGCCTGGCCCATTGTTATGGATAGTATGTCAGATTGGAAGAACTGAAGAATGAATGTAAGATCGTTGATTGAATTAGTCCCAATTGTTGAACCTATTTACACCAACCAGTGGCGAGAATTAAGATATAGCCACACAATTAAGTAATAAGGAATCAATAAGATACGCAGGAGGGAGTCGTCAGCAGGTCATTTCAATGTCCATGAATAGAAAATATTGATGTACAGGTTATTTTGACTTTTCGATATAATTCTTTGTTGGAAATTCAAAATCCATTAGACCTGGATTTCATGTCTCTGCTATATCAAACTGGTAAACACAAGGATAATTTTTATCTAACGACCAGAGAACCACTGATCTACGTTGGTTTCTGTCATGAAACAATGGGGACTTGTACAAAACTATTATCCAGGCCTCTGGCTAGAAAACACAAACATCAGACGTGTATTCCTCTGTTCCTATACAGCAAATACAGTTAAAGAAATTACTAATGAAAGGCTTTTCCCATTGCCAAATCCCTTTAGAGGTCACAGAACGCAGCTGTCATCCCGTTATTTTTACTTTTTCGCCTTAGTCATTCCCAACAGCCTGCGTGTTTGTTCGGTTTGCCACTAACCGTTTCCATTTAGGTGACTGCCAGTTCAGATCTGCCTTTTACCATCATAGGATGGGATGATAGGTACCCTGCAAAATAAGTACAGTAACGGTTTCTGTATTGCCAGAAGAACATGGCTTCGCTAAAAAGGACATGTTCAAGATACATCTATGGGAATGGTGAATTTTTCATTTCTCAGTCTCTGCTTTATGGAGAACTACAAGAATAAATTAGATCCCACTCATTTGAGAAGAGAAAAATAGTGTTGAAATCAGAGAAGCTTCTTGACAAGATGGCGGCCATTTGTCACCATTGAAATGGAAGGTTTGGTTGGAAACCTTATCATTCTTATTGGGCGATAACCACTTGAAAGGTAACCCCAAAGTGATGGTGAGATATACACTTGCTCACTCACTCACTCACTCACTCATCACTCACTCATGTAGACACAATTTTCCCCCCCCCACACACCCCATGATTTTATGATAGGTGAAAACAAAATTTTATTTTCTTCTTTTTTCAATTTACCAATCATATTTGTCAGCGATTCCCCAGAATGCCGGATCCTTCTCTAATGCAAACAACACAGAAGTTTCATTCAGTAATTAGTCTGAAAGACGTTTGGTCTTATGTTTCACCAAATCACTTACATGGTTTAGATATGGGAATTGCAGTATTTGGGTTAGATGGACTTAGAAGACTGACCCCACCCAAAGGTGGGGAAAAAACAGCACCCTATGGGCCATAAAAAAGATGGTGATAGTACACCAAACATTATATAACCAGTGTAAGTCAACTGGAAAATTACTACATGCAGTACACCCAGCGAGAATAACACAACCATCAGGAAACTCCAAGTTGTTTTATCAAGTAATGAAGTGGGGCTTTTATTATAAAGAATTTAATTGAATCACTTTATGGCTTTTTAACACGCATTTGTTTATCTTCCACATTAGCAGACGTTTTCATTGGCTTTGGAAATAAATTATTTAAAATCAAGTAAAGAATAAAAACCTGCATCATTTATAACATTTTAACGTGCATTCCAATGAAGGTGTGTGTCCCCAAGGGCAAGTTTGCGTTAGCGATTGTGAGATGAGGAACCAGGTGGCAATTAAACACAGTACGTGAGTGTGTTTGGTTATCTTTTCATGTGTTATGCCTAGTAAGTAACAAGTGATTAGAGGGAGATGCATGCAGATATTGGTGGTGTTTGGATACCAAACGGCGAGGTGAATATCCAAAGACCAAATCATTAGAAAGCGCCTGAAAGTTTATTCATGGAAGAGAAGAAGATTTGTCTCTCCCTGATAGTGAGGGAATAAAATTAAAATAAGAAATATCAGAGCTGAACCGAGTTTCTGTTTTGTGATAATTGAATTTGATAGAACAGTAATCCAAGACCTTAAAGTCATAACCACATCACCAATTAGTAATTCTTTCACTATGGATGTGTTCTGGATAATTGGCAAGAAATGACCATTTAAACACAAACCCTAGAGCTACAAGGCTACAAGAATTAGAGTATCTCTTCCCTCTCGGTTCGGTATCATAATGAACATTGGGAACCGTCGTTGCCAAAACCTCTGAGTCGGGAATAGAGAAGCCAAATGGATGAAGGTTAATTTCTTCCTGACTTCCGGCCCAACCTCCGAGCACCTCAAAACCATCCCATGCGCTTCAGACAGGATATTCAGACTGAGATAATGATTTACAAATATAGCGTATGATGGTTTGCGGCTGTTGTCACCAATTTAGCACGGCTATTAGATGTTCCCAATGGCTTGTAATGGATAACGTAAACCATATGGTTGACCCAAATAAAATAAAAATCAAGTTGGTGATCGAAGAAAAAAAGAACTTCTGTATACATTTATTAACCAGGGAATCCGAAAGAATTAATATCAGTTTTATGTTAATTGGAAATGACGTTCTTTCCAATTAATCAATGTCAGGTTTATTGCTCTTCACTTTAAGGAGAATCTCGGAGAAGTTCCACGGAAAGGTTAAGATTAGAAATTTTGATACAACAAATAAAATAATATGAAAAAAAGGCTCTAGACCTCTAGCCACTCTTAGCCCACTATTCAAATCACGGCCCTTTACACTTGGCTGTGATAGCTAATTAGGATTTCCAGGGTTACATAATGCCACAGATCTGTACAAGGTCATTTGAAGTGAGAGAAAGCAGTCGGAAAGTATGACTAGCGAAACGTCTTCAAGAAACTAACTTCAAGGTCCAGTGGATCTAATTGAATACAAAGATAATAAAGCTTAGAATTATAGAATTTGGGAAAGGAGCAGCCAAGTCCATCTCACTCATCTAAACCGTCGATCTTGGGTTGTTCGAGAGAATCTTTGGACTCGGCGGGAAACATATTTCAATTTGTATTTTGCATTGACATGTTGAGATTTTTATACAGAAATCTGGAACGCGGATCAGGATATTTCTACAATATTTACAGGATTACGATTATAAATTTGGGTCCATAATATTATTATTTTTTTAAAGGGTAAAAAATTAGTGCAAGTGTGTGGGGTGAAGCAGTGACCGAGTATTTCATTTGGTGTGTATGTGTGTTATGGTGTTCATACATTAACTGCCCTCGATAATACAATAGTCCATCCTGTGTTTCATTTAAACTTGGTACCTGGAGTTTACTGCTTGCCAGCTTGCCTTACTGTGGGTGTGTGTGGTATAGGGAGAAGATAGCTTTTGCGATTTATTCAATGGCCTTTATCCTGTAACAACACAGTTCATTGTGGCTTCACGCAACCGTGTCAAAGAACACTACAGAGGACAAATGCCTTATTGGCACCACTACAACCAATTCTTTCAAAAGAGTGGCTAATGGCCCCCAACTTGTAGTACAAATATACAAAGTATGGTATTTATTGGTAATGAAATAGGGAAATTCACAAATGGTTTGACGCCACAAGAAAATCTTCTTTAAGAAAAAGTGGGCCCAACAACTTACTAGTGTGGACCTGGTTTTACTTGTTGTAAGTCGGATGTTGCGACTTGTAGGCAAGGGAATGTCCTTGGTAAAGAGATCTAGGAGTTGTCTCTTAAATGATATTACATGTACCCCAGGGTAACAGTAGGGAGGTCTAAATTCTCAAGATTTTACTTTGCAGGTGGTGAGCAGCGGAAAAATACCTGTGGCACATGGTTGTACCGAGGAAAAAAGAAAACCACTTGGACTAATGGTGAAAATGTCTTTACAGGAAAACTCCACCCCATAAGAACATCTTTTAGAAAAATGGCCTCGCCTTTATAATACTGTGATATATTATTACTGGTCCTATGAATTCATTACTGTATGCCTGCTATGCTTCTGGATGTTCTCATGGAAAAACTGAGCCATTTAGAAAACCTGTACTGAGACCTGTATGAGCCTGGGCATGCTCAGAGAGGCAGGAAGACAGGGGATTAACATTTCATAATTGCTGTGATCTCAATGTAGATTCAAACTGACAGACTACGGACGAACCAGGAAGCAATGAGAAAACAGGGGAAACGGAAAACAGGAAAATTGTGCAGGATTTCACGTTAGACTTACACATTCACATTTCAAAACTATTACGTGAGGGTTTTGGGGGGTTGATTTACCTGTATGAAAGTTTTCTTTATGGGCTGGACTTGCCCTTTAATTATAATAAGGCAGGTGGAAAAACGTGATTTGTTTTAAAAAAAATTTTTTACACTGACCTGGAAGAACCTGGACCCCCCTAGACTAATCCAGACACAAAATATTTATGAATTTTATTGTAAGCATCAAATAATTCATTTTTTTATTTCTGACAAAAGCAAGAAAGGATCCAGTGTTTTCTCATGATCGCTCAGTGAGAACCTTAGAAAAGCAAGACACTAGAAGGAATTAAATCTTTCCCACAATCCTCTGTTTTGCATTTGAAAGTGAAGGTGACAATAACCCTGCCTGAGCTTCTTTCTTCTGGCAAGTGGTTTGTTTGTCATTTTACAATATTCAGCAGAACAGGAATTGTGATTAACACAATGTCGCCTGGCAAAAAACTCCGCAGAAACTGGGGAAGTGAAGAGGCTGTGGAAAAACGTTAAGTCTGGAACATTAGTAAAGCGAGCAGGCAGGGAGGGAAACGTTATGAGGCTGACAGATGTACAACCGGTTCGCCCTCAAGGGTTTCCCAAGTCTTCAAAACAAGATCAAGTAGAGAATGGCTGGGATGATCACCCTTTTAAGGAAAATAAACAAGCTGTGTGTGCCGTCTGTTTCTGATGCCAAGTGTAATGAAACAAACTAGGATCTTGTTGTGTGGATCTTAGAATGGAAAAATATTCCAGAGCGGAAAACCCCACAGACGTCCTTTACCATTTCAACAGAGAGAAACCGAACAATCTTAACTGTGATGATACAACATCCAAGACTGAAATGATTTCAATCATTTCAGCACCAACGAGGGGTGGAAAAATACAAACTAAATTAGTCAGGAACCGGATTGTTTCCTTCTACAATGGTGCCGTTTTTCTTATTTAAGCAATGGTTTGGTTGATTGGTTAGTACATTCACAGAAGGCCAAGTCTTTAATTGATTATGATGCATTATACAATTTCAATTGAGAAAAGACACGTTTGAGATGTCTCTGGGAGTATCATTGAACAAAAGTCCGTCTTAACCTGAAAGTATTGTTGCCAAAAAGAGAGAGACAAGTGAACATCCACCCATACAACGATACAAGTTAAGGGCAATATTACTGTAAAAATAAATTTGAAATATAATAAAGTACCTGGGGCAGGGACGTGATAGGTAAAGTGAGATGAATTTTCCCTAGAGAATCCTCCTTACTAAACGCTACTTATTCCGTTCGGCGCCTATACAAGAGCACGCTGTGTTAATGGCTGATTGTGTCAACGAACGTAGAACAGAAAGAAATCATTGTGGGCTCAACAAAATGTTACCTATAACGTTGTAGGATTGATGAGCTTTCCAAATGTAGGAAATTGATTAGACGATGGGAGACTAGAAATTCTGGTACAGAAGTAAGTGAACTACTTCACAATAACACAGAAGAGGAAAGAAGACCAAATGTATTATAATGTGTTGTATATATATTAATGTACATTTCTGGCCCAAACCATTATATTAACATGTGCCAACAAAAATACTGAACATTGGTCAAACATGATACTTTATACATTTGTATCAAACAATATTATACTTTATACATCTATATCAAACAAATTATACTTTGTATAAAATTGTAGTCAACCAAATATACTTATACATTTTATCAAAACAATTATAATTTTATACATGTATCAAAAAAAGTATAATTTATTACAGTGTATCAAACATATTATTACTTATACATTGTATCAAACAAAATTTTATACTTTAACATTGTGTCAAACAAATGATACTTTATACATTTGCCTAACCCATATACTTTATAATAAGTGCGCAAAAAAATTTATACTTTATTAAATTGTGCCCAACCCCAAATTATTAAACTTTTTATACATTGTGCAAACCCATTATTTTATACTGGATACATTGTATCAAACAAATTTAACTTACTGTAGAATGTGTGTCAAACAAATTTACTATACATTTGGCCCAACCCATGTATACTTTATACATGTGTAAAACAATTAATATTGATACATTGGCACAGTCAAACCCATTAACAACCCATTAGACTTTAGTACAATTGTGGAACATCAAACAAATGTACTGGGATTACATTGTGTCAAACCCATTTATACTGGTATAGACAGGGGAGTGCAACCCATGTTATACTTATATATGCTTTATTCTTTTTGATTTATATATCACCAACACTCCGTAAGCACCTTATATACATTAAGGAAAACATGCATGTTACATACAAGGGTAGTTGGCAATGTGCAAGTAAGTAATATAGTGCAAGTATAAAAAGTGCAAATAATTAAGTGCCTGCTCCAGACAGCATTTCATTGTGGGTAAGTTACAGCATTACTGGTACAATAGGAATGAGACCTCGCCCCAAAAGATCTTACAGTCTAGAGGAGATGGCGGATGAGACATAAGGTGAAGCCAGATCAGTATCTGTAAACAGCAAGTGGCTCAGTGGATTTGATTATTAACTAGTAGGTCTGTTGATGGGTCAGTAAGAGGGGGGTAGAAGTATCAAGTCAGATTGACCATAACAATTAGAGGAGATGGGGAGGCGGACATATAATGGTTGACAGATCAGTATCTGTAAACTAAGTGGCAGTGGATTGGAACTAGTCGGTCTGTGAGTGTGGGTCAGAAGAGGGGTAGAAGTGTAGAAGAAGTTTGTCCAGGTCCAGAGTGTAAACGCTACCGTCTAGAAAAGTGGGATGAGACTGAATAAGGGGCAGCTAAGTATATGTAACTAAGTCTGTCACGTGGGTCTATAACCAGTCGGTCTGTGATGGGTCAGAAGAGGGGAGGTAGAAGTGTCAAGTCCAGATTTTGGACCTTATAGTCTTAGAGGTAGATGGGATGAGACCATAAGGTGACATGACTCAGTCATCTGGAACTTTGGTTTATCAGTGGTTATAACCAGTCAGTCTGTGATTGTGGAGTAAGAGGGGTGGTAGAGGTAGAAGTGTCCAGGTCCAGATTGTAACCTTACAGTCTAGAGGAGATGGCGGATGAGACCATAAGCGGGACAGACGTATCTGTACCTACGAAGTTGTGGGACAGGGATTATAACAATGGCGGAGATCTGTGATGGTCAGTTAAGAGGGGTCCCCCCCCCGGTAGGAAGTGCCAGGTCCAGATTGTAACACCCTTACCGTCTAGAGGACCCCGATGGGGATGAGACATAACTGATTATTGAGATCTCACTAAGGGTGACAGTCATTATCCTGCTAACCTAAGTTGTCAGTGGATTATTAACTAGTCGGTCTGTGAGGAGCCGCGTCAGTAAGGCGGGTTGGTATGTTTAAGCTAGACTGTCTAAGAAAGCCAGAGTTTAGAGTAGGCGTAGAAGGTACCGCTAGAAGGTGTTAGAATAGAAGTGTCCAGGTCCTGGATAGCCCCCCTCAGATTGTAACTTACCGTCTAGAGGCATTGACGGGGAGGAGCAGTGACCTCGACACTAATCGGGGACAGGATCAGTATCGTAACTAAGTTGTCAGTCTGGATTATAATAGTCAGTTTGTGATGGGGTCAGGAAGAGGGGGTATTAGTGTTTAGACAGATGACGGTATGTAGAACGTCTCGGTTAGAAGTGTCCGGGGCCAGATGTGTTATTTGTAACCGTACAGTTAGAGGAGATGAGAGGTGACGACGCAGAGAGACTAATACAAAGAGGAGAGGGAAGGTAGCAGGATAGAGGAAGAGTGTACCACAAAGGGGTACATTTAACTTTTGGTGACAGATTCTAAGTAATCTGTAAAACTACAGTTTTTTTTTGTCACGTGGTTATAACTAGGCGTCGGTTCTATGTTGTTGTGGTGCATGTGAGGTCAGTAAGAGGGGTAGGAAGGGCTCCAGGGCCGATGAACCTTACAGCTAGCGGAGATGGGGATGAGACATAAGGTTGACAGATCGAGTATCTGTAACTAGTTTCAGTGGTTATAACCAGCGGTCTGTGATGGGTCAGTTAAGAGGGGTAGATAGAAAGTTGTCCAGGTCCAGATTGTACCTTACAGTCCTAGGAGGGAGCGAGGGGATGTAGGATCATAAGGTGACAGATCGTAGTGAGATGGGGGATGACGACATAACGTCTGGATGATGGGAGGAGGAGGACCCGTCTCGTTCGCAGAGATGGGGATTATGAGACCCGTGCATACCCCCGGGGAGATGGGGATGAGACTGTTGTGAAGGAGACATAAGGTGACAGAGCAGGATCTGTAACTAAGTTTGTCAGTGCGCTTATTAATAGTCGGGTCTACCTGTGATAGCCGTCAGTAAGAGGGGCGCAGAGGGAGATAGTTAGATAGAAGGTCCAGGTCCCCACCGCCGATTGCAACCTGCCTGTAGAGGTGAGTTGTGGGGGATTGCCTTGGAAGAGATGATGAAGTGAGGGAGAGGGACGTATAAAGAGAGGAGGAAGAGAGTTCCAGAGCAGCGGGGCCGCCCAAGCAGAGTCAGGCTCCCTCTCGGGAGGGAGAGTGCTGACGGTAGCAGCTCCCGGCCTCCGCAGCAGTGGACGTAAACGAGAGAGATAGAGGTCCAGAGCCGGAGGGGGGCCACGGGCCAAGCCCAGGAAGACACAGGAAGAGAGTGCACGAGCAGAGGGGCAGCACAAGGCGGCGGCCAGCACCAAGCAAGCAAAGGCACACAGAATAAAGCACAAGCAAAGTCATGTATAGGGCATGGGAAGAGGTGGATGCGTGGATGAGGCGGACGATCATTAGCAGGAGCGGGTTTAAGGAGGTTCATCCTGGGTAGGTGGATCTGTTATCAGATCCGAGCGGAAATTGCTATACCCCATGCCTGTAGTTAGATAATAATCACATGACTGGAGGTGATGGTATAAAACACATGATATGGAGTATGGTAAAACACATGAGGTAGTTATGATAATAAACCCCCCCACATTTATCTGTAGGGCTGGGTACTACCCAGCAGAGGAGTTATGGTCCTAAACACATGAGATATGGTCACCACACTGCTCTGTTAGTTATGGAATCTAAAAACCCACACCATTTCCGATAGTATGGTAATACCACACTGATGTAGTCTATGGTGTTACGCACCCCCTGACTGAGTTATGGTAATCACCACAGCTGGCGATTATGGTACTCCCCACGACTGCGTATGGTACTAAAACACATGACTGTAGTGATGGTCATAACAACATGACTGTAGTTATGGGTAAGAAACACATGACTGTAGTACTGATGTAATAAACCAATGACTGTCGTTATGGTAATAAAAACATGAGTTTATGGAATAAAACTTGACTGTAGGTATGGTAATAAACACATGCCTGTAGTTATGGTAATCAACAATTAGTAGTAGGTCATCCCCAGCCTGTAGTTATGGTACTACACAATGCGTCTGTATGACTAAACACATGCCTGCTCGTTATGATCCCTACCACTTGAGGTCGTGTGGTAGCCTACAACCACCTGACTGTAGTATGGTCATCAACTCCATGCTGTGTAGTCATGGTCATCAACAGAACTGCCCTGTATGTTCTGGTCATACCCCTCGAGTATTATGGTAAGCCACCCACAGCGTATGTCTATGGTATAACACACTCCTTGAGTTCTCGGTCCTTTATCTCCCCCCACCTCATTGTGAGTTCTTATTTCATCACCATACCAGCACAGTTACGTCCCCTCCCCTCCTTCGTAATCCCCCGTGACTTTTTTAGTTCTGGCTTTTTCCCTCTTAATAAACACATTACCGTAGTTATGATAATAAACACATTACCGTAGTTATAATAATAAACACATTACCGTAGTTATGATAATAAACACATTACCGTAGTTATGATAATAAACACATTACCGTAGTT